>JAKELH010000570.1:0-49120 GCA_021525015.1 Lactarius pseudohatsudake | reverse complement strand
CGTGGAAAGAAAAAGAACATGAAACGAACAAATGGGGGACGGTGAGAAAGTAAAGGGGTAAGTACAACCAAAGGCCGGACAGCAAGAAAAGTAGTCAAATACTGTACAGTCTGCATAAGAAAAAAAATATGGATGACATGAAGAATCCAATTTGGGTTTCGAGCATACTATACGCCACCGCGTCGGCCGCCACGCTGCGTCGCATCGCGCGCACGCACGACACGCGCGTGCGACTCGCGAATCGGGCTGCGCCACTGCAGGATCGTGAAGTGCGGCGTCACGTACGGCGGCGGGAGGAGCGTATGCACCGTCTCTGGCTGCGCGTGGTGGTGCGAGTTCTGCGAAGGGAAATGCACCACCAGGTGCGGGGTCTGCGCCGTCGACACTGCGGCTGCTGCTGCTGCTGCTGCAGCGGCAGCGGCCGCGGAGGAGCCACGCGTCGAGGGGAAATGGGCGAGGGACGAGAGGACGGTGGAGGACGAGGCGGTGGAGAGCGTGGACGCGGTGCGTGCGCGCTCGACGGGCGTGAGGGGCTGTTGCAGCACCGGGAGCGTCGAGGCTGAGCGCGCAGAGGACGTCGAGGGGCGGCGGCGGAAGATCGCGCTTGAGAAGTGCGTGCCGGGGGAGCCCGTCGTCGCCTGCGGTGGGGTGTGCACTGTGCGGATGCTCGTTGGGGACGAGGACGCGGCGTGGTACGGCGGGGACGAGGACAGCTGCACCTGCGCGGCGTCGGGCGTGACCTTGAGCGGCGCGAGGTGTCCGTGGCCGAATGACTGGCCGCGGATGAGCGGGTGCGGGCGGAGGGCGTGGTTGTGGTCGGCTATGAGCGAGCGCGTGGACGCTGGACGGGCTTTGCCGGACGAATGGCGGTCTGAGCGCGGCGAGGTCGGCGTTGGGGGCTCTGTGCGCGCACCGCTCACACGCGGCACTGCCTCCGGTGTACGCGGCGGCGATGATGTCGGAGACCGCGTGTGTGGCTGGTCTAGAACATGTGAAGGCGGACGGCGAGCCTGTTGTAATGGGGATGGTTGGGTGACGTCTTGCGGTGTGCCTGGTGGCTGTGAGGATGGATATTGGGCTGCTGGTGATGTTGTTGTGACGGCGAGGGTATTCGTGCTGCGGGGGCTGCGACGGGGGGCTGACGGACGGTAAAGCCGTTCGTCTGCACGCGCGGACGGGGTTGTGTGGGTTCTGCGCGCGGAGTAGTGCTAGGAACAAATGCGGCGTTCTGGCCGTTCCCGGCGGGGTCGACGGGGGTGGTTGGGGACTGCAGCTCTTGCGGTGTTTTCTTCCTGAGCCGCCCTCGTCTCCAGACGCGTCGTCCAGGGGCGTCGCTGCGCCGCTCTCGCTCGAGACCCACTCGTCCTCGTCATCGCTGGCCACGGTCGACGCCGCGATGGTAAAGCCGGCTTTGGGCTTGCCGCCCCGGGATGGAGGTGGGTTCGTCGCGGCGCGGCGGGTGCGGCACTGGGGACGTGCTCGCGTGATTGCACGCGCACGGTGCTCCCGTTCGCAAGACATTCGTCCGTCCAGCAGGCTGTCAGAAAGGAAGTTGAATGTCAATAATTCGTGAAGAGGTGATCCGAAGGGAGAAGCAAAGAGTGACGTGAGCAAGCTCCACGAGTTCGGACGTGCTGTGGGGTGATGATGGAGGGGAAACGGTGACACACCTCAAAAGGGTGGCTGGTGCGTCTTGCCTTATCGATCTTAGGCAGGACGGGCTCCTTTTGAGTGAGCTGGAGGTTGAGGACGACCTTGGAAGAGCCCCCCGAGGAGCTTCTCGAGTGAGTGCGGGCGAGAGTTGGTCGGTGAGCTCTTGTCGGCATTATCTGGCCTGGTGTTCGATTGAAAAGAGGGGAAAGCGGCCAACAACAATGCCTCAAACCTTTTTTCCTCAAATATCCGGCCCGGTCAACACCGTCTCCACTTGCTCCGACCGATAACATCACAACATGGAGAGGGTGCAGTTTCAGCAAGAGCAGGTGCGCAGTCTTGTTCCTTAGTATACCTGTTGCGGATATGAATAACCGCGGGTAGATGCTCGCCGAGCTGAAAGACCTCTGTGAGAAAGGCCTCTTCTCGTCTTCCGAGATCAAGCATATCCTCAAAAAGCGCACGGCGTTCGAGATGGCTCTCGTGCGCCGCATCCCAAACAAGAACGATTATCTGCGCTATGCGGCCTACGAAATGGGCCTTGAGGCCCTTCGTCGCAAACGAGCCGCGCGCCTCAGTGTGTCCCTTTCACACCACCCACAATAAAAAAAACTAAGAGCACACGTAAGAGATACCCAAGTCGCCGCCGTCGATATCGGACTACGCACTGACGCGCAGGCAGTTCCACATCTTCGAGCGCGCCCTCCAAAAATTCAAGTCGGACGTCTCGCTCTGGCTACAGTACCTGCGGCTCGCGCAGCGTGAGGGTGCCCGTGCGCTCGCGGGGCGCATCGCCGCGCGGGCGGTACAGCTGCACCCGCGCACGCCTGCGCTGTACGTACTGGCCGCGGCGCACGAGCTCGCACACGGGGGCATGGGCGCCGCGCGCTCACTGCTGCTCCGCGGGCTCAGGCTCAACGCGAACAGCATGGAGATGTGGCGCGAGTACGTCCGTCTCGAGCTCGGCTTTGTCGAGGCCGTGCGTCGGCGCTGGGACGTGCTCGATATCACGCTCGATCCAGCCGAGGGAGAGGGAGAGGGAGCGCGCGTTGACAGGGGCCGAGGAACAGGCCATGGGCGACGCGGCGCGGCGGGCGATCATGGACGGGGCGATTGTACGCCAGGCGATCGACAGTGCAGCCAAAGGTGAGTGTGAAAACAATAGCGAAACCTCGTTGTTGGTTCTTCGCTTTTCGAGCACAAAACTCCGCTATGAATTACAGCTCTACCGACGATCGAGCTGTTTCAGAGTCTGCAAGAACTCATTGCGGGATATCCTGCTACGGAGGCTCTGAGAAGCGCTTTGCTGGACCATCTACATGAGCGCCTAGCCGAGACGTTGCCGGGAGATGCGTCTGCGGTTGTACTGCGTGCGACACGGGCACTGGCACTTACGTCCGCAGAGGAGCTCGCAGGCGGCGCATTGGTCGACGCACTGAGGCGTGCCAATGAGGAGATGCTCAAGGCGCTGGACGCGGCGGGGCAACAGCCGCCCGAAGAAATGACAGCGGCGTACGCCCAGTTCGTCGAAGAGTGGTGCGGGAAGGAAGATGTCGACGTACACCTAGTGCGTTTTCGACCCAACCATTCATTCTCTTTTTGACGCCAAAAATTTAATTTAATTCCGCTGGTAACAGAAACTGTATCTAGTGGGCGGCCTACACGCGCTCATCAAACGTCAAAGTAAAAGCGACACGCCACCGGCCGCCGCCCTCCTCGCTGCACATATCCGTCTACTCCTCACACTCGCAGACCTGCCCCAACCCCCAGCGGCCCCGCACCGGATCCTGCGCATCGCAGCGCGCTATACGTCCGCCCCACAGTCCGACGCACGCGTCTGGCTCGCGCGCCTGTGTGCCGAGTCCACACACGGCACGGCCGACTCGGCGTCAGCAGCGGATGTGAGCGCCCGAAGAGCGGTGCCGGCGTGCGTGGAGATTTGGCTATGGAGCGCGGAGCAGGGGGGGCTCGATGCGCTGTTGGCTGAGAGCATGCGCGCGGACGTGGCGGCACGGCGCGACGTGCACCAGGCGCTGCTCATGCGCTTCGTGGATGCGCTGGATGCGCTACCGAGCACCGCCGCGCGGCGGGAACGCGTGGAGCATGTTGCACGGCGGTGCTTACCGGGCGCGGCAGTGTGGGCGCGGTCGTTTGGCGTGCTCGCGGCGGCGGACACAGGTGTGGACGCGGACGAGCACGAAGCGCTGCTGCGGGATGTGTACGAATATTGGCGGGGGGCGGGTGATGTAGAGGAGGCGACGCTGGCATGGGCTCGGTGGCTCTTGGAGAGGAAAGGGCGCGGGGACGAGGCGATGCGGGTGATCGCGCGGGTACATGGGGCAGTGGGTGGCGCCGCACTCGCGCAACGATGGGCTGCGGTCGTGCGGCAACGACAGTGTGATGATCAGCGGGAGGAGATGGGGGATGAGACGGATGATCTAAATACGTTAGTCTTAGCGTAGCGTCGAGCACGGACACGCGGCGTGAACGTAGCCGGAGCCGTTAATCGGGATCGTATCATACGGATTGGACAGCAATTATTTTCATTTCCCCTTCTGCTTTTCGTCCGCAGGCAGTTGATCGAGCTGCCCACAGAGAAGGGCTCGCTAAGGCTGATCAGTTGTAAACGTAAGCTCTATCGGGTGCTTATGTATGACACACTGTTGCGGGCGGCGAGCGCGTGGCAACCTCAGTTCTCAATCTCTGGGACTAGAGTACTATACAACTGCAACACGTGTGTACATATGTGCCGTCTATGTATGTAACGCTTCTGGCTTGGTCATTTGGTCGCCCACGTAGAAGCGAACAATTAAGCGGTGCGACTTGTGTGATGGAATGATCACGACGGATGGTACGTGGCCTGTGGAGACAGGGTGAAGGGGAGAGACTAGAGGTGGGGGTAAGGGGGTCGGACCGGGAGAGAAGGGAAGGGAATAGAGGTGCTATGGCCGAAAGGGAGAGAAGCGCCGAGAGCACATGGTGGCCCCGGCTACAAAGCGATCACCGGAATATACAATTATTTAACCAATAACTCAGCACACCGCATGACTACATTGTTAAATTCAAGCCCCGCTATTAGCCAACCCGTACATCCCACACGGTCAACTCTCCCTCACTGCGTATAGTTTACACTAGATCAGTCTCCCCCATCCTCCGCCGACCGTCCCCTTCTCCCCCTCCTCTTCCTCCTCCTCCATCCTCCATCCTCTCATCCCTCCCCCGGGGCTACTTCCCTCCCCATCCTCTCTTCTTCCCACCCTCTCTCCTCCTCTCCCTCCTCCCTCTGCTTTCCCCATCTTTGGAGAAGAATTTGCTCGCCAAACTGCATGCCATTCTAATCAGACTCTCAGCAGGTCTCCGTCTGAACAGATACACCTCCTCGCCTTCTCCTCTTGAGCAAGTCGTCGGTGGTTATCAACCAGCCCTCGCCCTTCCCCCCTCCTCTCTCAGCTCATGTTGCAGTACACCGCCCACCCTTCCCCGTTCGCCTTCGAAGATGGCCGAAAGAAATCGTCCTCCGTCGCCAGTACCCCTAGGTTCCTCTCTAATGTCCCTTCAAAGCCTGATCCTCGTCGTCTCGTCGTTCCCTTGACCCAACAGCGTAGCGTCGATACCGACTTGTCTCAGGATCGCTTGTCCTTCTCTCCCTCCCTATCCGTTTCCACTTCTTTTTCTTCCCTACCTTCCCCCTCTTTCCCTCCCTCTACCCTCCCTCAGGTCGTTCCTCGCCCATCCCATCATTCCTCCCACCGTAACGACTTCTCACAGCCTCCTTCCTCCTCCAAGGAGCATTCTTCCTTCTCCTCCCACATCGAGGACGTCCTTTCCCACGGTGACATCGTTGGCGAGGGAATTCCCCTCCTGGGTGAACCCCTCCGTCTTGTCGCAAACAGTTCTGTCGAGTACGTTCCTGAGCATCAAGAACCAGCGACAGAATTCGAAGTCGTTCGTAAACTGGGTACTGGGAGTTACGCCGTCGTATATCTCGTCCGTGAGGTTCTTTCCCGTTCTCCACCTTCTGAGGACGATCATTTCTATCCGGGGGGTCGCCTCGAATTGGATGATGTATCCGTGTCTCGGTCTCCTCCGACCGAGTACGGCCGTGAATACGCTATCAAGCTCTTATCCAAGGCTGACCTTGTTGGAGAAGAACTCGTTTCCCAGCTCACAGAGGTACGTCCCGCAACTAATCTTAGCTCAGTGCGGGTTCTCACCGAAAAAAATAAAATAAAATCAGGCAACGATTCATCAGTCAATTCCTGTGCACTCCAACATTGTCACCTTGCATCGCACTTTCGAAACCTCAGCGTTTCTCCTTCTCCTTCTCGAATTTGTTCCCGGTCAAGATCTGTTTTACTTCCTGGAGCAGGCGCGCGATCATTACGATGTCGATCCTGCTTCCGATCCGGCGCTGAACCACACTCCACCTACTCCCGGTCTTCTCTCGTCGCTTCATCCATCTCAGTTGCTATCATACACCCGTCTCCGTCTGATCGCTTCAATGTTCGCTCAGATGTGTGAGGCTGTCGCCACCTGCCACGACGCCTCTGTCTTCCATCGCGACATCAAGCCGGAGAATTTTATCGTCACTGACGGGTGGACGCTAAATCAGGATGGTACCCGCGAGCGCAAAGTCGTTGTCAAGCTTTCCGACTTTGGTCTCTCCACTCGTGAAGCCGTCTCATCTGACATGGAATGCGGAAGCGCTCCGTACATGAGCTTCGGTACGACCCCTATCCTTCACAACCTTTACTTCTCACGGCTTATCTCTCTTCACAGAGTGCAGAAACAACGTGGCCCCTGTTTACAAGCCCCGTGCCGCGGATGTGTGGTCTCTCGGCATTGTCCTCATCAACATGTACGTTGCGTACCGTCATGCATCTTTTTCTCGTGATCGTCGCTCATGTGTGTTAATCGCGTGTAGGCTCTATCACTACAATCCCTGGACGGACACGGCAGAGGGCGAATGTTCTTCTTTCAACCTGTATCGTTCAAATCCGACCGATTTTTTTATGCGGCGATTCGCCGGTATGACTCTACCTGTTGCTAATTTCCTTGTCGAGAACGTATTCTGCATCCTCGACGATCCCACCGACGATTCACAGCGCATTGGTGCCCGCGAGTTTGGCGTCTGGATCCGTGATTTGCCCACGCTCATGGGAGCCTCGCAACCGGCGACACATACACATTCCCGCGTTCCCTCCACGGCGTCTATCCTTGGCCACCCGCTCGCCTCCGCTCCGGCTTCTCGCCGCCCTTCTTCTCGTCCGCCCTCCGCTGCCGGTGGCTCACCCCGCCGGCCACCTGCTCTTCTTCATGCCATCTCTCAAAACACCCCCGTGGACCCCGTCGATCACAACGGTCCCGATGGCATGCATCCTGACCTCGTGCTTAATGAGGAGGACGAGGACGAAGAGCAGCAACAACAAGCGGAGGATGGGCTTTCTCCTTCTGTTCGCTCCCTTTCTACGACCAAGCGGCGGAAGCGTGGGCGTAAGGGCAAGGGCATGACGCCACCGACAGACCACACCCAGACGTCTGAACGACTCGCGATGGCGTCTCAAACGCTCGTACGTGAACTCAGCCGCCAGACGCGCTCAACCACGGCATCCACCCAATCTTTCCTCGAGGATCCGCCTTCTCAGCCCGTCCCGGTATCAACATCGATACCCCCTGTCACGAAAAAGCCGAGCAAGTGGAAGCTGTCCTTTGGGAAGAGCGCCGGGGAGGCGGTCACTGGCACGCGGTCTGACTCTCGCAGTACCTGTTCCAATTCGACGTCTGGCTCTGCGCGCGCGACGAATGTGACCAATTTAATTATGGGGCTGAACCCGACAGTTCCTTCCCCTCCAGTGCCGCCGTTGCATCTGCAGTCAACGTTGCGGGGTCGGATGGGAGGAAATCCCGAGCCTCTGTCCCAGTCACCGCCGCGGCGTGGGGCGTCGCCGACGAGTACGCGCAGTGGCCGGCCTTTGGCGAGCAGTTCAAGTTCCGGCTCGACCACATCCAGCAATTGGCGAAACTCGATGTCGAGTACCAACACGTCGTCGAGCGCATTCACACGGTACAGCAACCAGAGTGTGCGCTCGGTGTCGACGTTTGCTACTTCGGTTTCTGCCTCTTCCGCGTCGTCGAGCACGAACTGGCGCAATCCTCAGAGCCCTACCTTCCCCTCTTCCTCGAGCCTGGCTCCTTCGGTTACTTCGAACAAGGGATGTCCGCCGCAACTCAACAACAACAATAATGGACTGCCACGACGGCCGCCTCCGAACGTCAAGCGTACGTACTTCCCCGGCCCCTCACAATTCATTCCTGGGATGCATCTGTTGACTGGTCGGCCCTCAGTGATGACCGGAGTCCCATGGGAACTCGGGGGTCCGCCTCGTGAGCTACATCAGAAAGGAGATATGGATATCTTTGGTGCGCCGCCGCCGCCGCGCGAGCGGAAGCGTGCGGGACGCGGAGGGAAGGGCAAGCAGCCTGCGACGAGCGGAGGGGTCAAGAGTGCTCTCGAACCGATCAACGAGCGCCCCCACCAGGTCAGGCAGGATGCGGCGACGAGCACGACAGATTTGGCGGCGGAGCAACAGGGCTCGGGGGGACAAGGACAGGGAACCCAGGGGCAGGGGCAAGGACCAGATGGGGGCGATGCGCCCAAGGTGCACAAGGCGCAGATCAACGCGCTCGCCAAGATGCTCTCCGCTCTCAGGCGGTGACATGCCCATCTGCTGTCACTCCCTTATCAGATACGGGTTGTGAAAACGTCTGTCCTGTGTTGTTCTCTCTTCAGTTGGCCCGCGTACGTCCCCGATGGGCGTTTTACTGTCTTTTTTTTCACGTGCTTGTACTGGGTTTGTCGTGCGTTGCGTTGTCGTTGTGGCGGAACCACTTTTGTGCGCTCACACGACGCGCAAGCACGCCCGCGTCATTGGTTCATCCCGCCCAGCTTCCTGGTCGTCGCATCACACAGCTCCCCACCCTCTTTCCCATGTCTTTCTAATCCATCACCCTTCATTGCGCGCGAGCGCTGTTGTACTATCGTTTAATCACTTTTCTCACTCCCACCAACCACACCCCTCATTTCCTGTTACTTCGCAAAAAATATCATTCACCCATCCATCCACCCTTTGTAGTAGAACCAGGCTCCATCCTTCTTCGTCTCTTCGCCTGTCGCATGCATGCCACTGGACGCGCCGTTCGTTGTACACCTTGCCGGTTTTTTTACATATAAAAGCCTCTACCATTTTACCTACGACTACTTGATACTCTTTTTGTTCTTTATCAGTGTACGGCCCGTGCCTGTCGTCGCTTTTTTTTTTTCTTTTTTCCACTATATCAGACTAACTTAAAGAACAACAAACACATCCTCCTTCAATCAATATCAATGAGTCTTTTTTTCTAACTTGGCTTGCATATTTCTTTCTCTCTTAGCCGCAACAACACCCTCACCTTCATTTTTTCATGTCCATTTCTCTCTCCTCCACTTCACGCCCCCTCCCCTGTCCTTTCCTTCTTTTTTATTTACGTTTTTTTTACGAGTACGTGAGTAAACATTACACATACACCCCTATCTTTGATGGGTGGGTACCAGTCTCAGATTCAAAGTTTGTGGTCGGTCGAACCGATCAGAGCCCATACTGCGTGCCGTGCAAATGAACGTCCCACACACAGGGTCTGAGCTGAGACAGTACTGAGCTTAGGAGGCAGTAGGCCCCTATTCTGTGCACAAAATGAAGAATCGTCATGCTCGTCAGCGTCGCTTTTCGTTTTTTGCCGTGTAATGGAAAAACTTGATCATTTTCCCACTCGTTAGAGTGTGTGTACATAAGACAAACCAAAGCGCGATTTTTTTAGCATACACAAGGAACACCGCCTTTTGTTTATCTGTGTCTGCGTGTATGTTATTCTGTACAAAAACAGGACCAAAAAAATGAATTCGAAAGCGTGAAAAGAAAAGACATAAAGAACCGCGAAGAAAAGAAAGATGAAGACAAAAGAGATTCAGCCCCCCTCGCCCTGGGCACGCTGCTGAAATCGCGCAAAGGCCATGTTCTGCTCGACGCTCGGCGCCGGCGCGCCTGTCCCTAGTCCACCGAATGACGGCGGGGGCGGTCCTGCGGCGGCCATGACCGCCGGGGATATCGCGCCCATGCTTGCGCTGCCGCTGGAGGACGTCACGCCGCCGCTGCCGTCGCCGTCCTCCGGTGAATCGAACATCGTTTCGTCGGCCGAGGTGCCGGGGTTGCTCCCGGGGGTGCCCGTAGTAGTAGAAGTAGGGTCATTGGTGTCGATAGGCGTTGTCATAGTGGTGGTGGTGGTGGTGGGAGGATCCGAGGAGGAAGAGGCGGAGGAGGCGGAGGACGAGGGCGAGGGGATGTAGAACCTGCCGCCCGAGTGCGCGACGAGGTTGACGTAGTAGAGCTGGAGGACCTCGCGGGTGCAGGCGAGGCGCCAGTCGATGGCGGCGAGGAAGGCGCGCTCGAGGCGGGCGAGCTCGGCTGGGGCGAGGCCGCCGACGCGCGCGTAGTGCGCGTTGGTGCAGAACGCGTCGCAGTGTGATTTGGAGGAGAGGGAGACGGCGGAGATGATGAAGCGGTGCACGGTCAGGGAGGATATCGTGAAGGTGGGCTCGCGCGCGCAGATCTGGTCGATGTAGTGTAGGACGAGGAGTAGGCAGGTCTTCTGTTGTCGGGGTTAGTTCATTCACGATGAAGGACGGACGGAGCAAGGGTGAGCTCACCTCGAGATTGGTGAAACGCACGATGCGCCGGAGATAGTCGAGTATGGAGATCTGCGGTACAGACGCAGAGTGGAAACGCGAGATGCTCTCCCTGGGCGAGGTGAACCATCCATTATCGGATGATGCGAGCATACGCACACGACACCGCACCCGCGCGTGTCATGAAAAAAGATAGGCACAGGAAAAACAAAAACAAAAAAAGGAAAGATAAGAGAAAAAAAGACGGGGGACAAGTCAGATCGGTGTGTGTGTGGGCATGCTGGGGACGAAGAGCGGGACACGCACGGTGAAAGCGGGATACGGTCGTTGATGGATATCAGACGGTCGAGCATGAGCGCTGTTTGTCGTGCAAGAGATTTATCGTATTGTTTTTGTTAGAATTTAGGCAGGACGCACCGATGAGCTGGCAGAGAGCGTCGATGTCGGCGTCCTCGTAGGCGGGCGGTAGACCAACCCTGCGTGCAGATTCCATGCACCCATTGCACCGAGCCCGTTATCGAGGCCGCCGCTCAAAGAGGATTTGCTTCTTCCAACCCGACCGAATCGAATCGAACAACAAAATTAAATGACAACTCGCAATCAAATTAAATTAAACCGTACCGTGTAATCCCTCGGATATTCTCCCACGTACTGTACAGTTCTCTCTTTCGGAGCTCAAACCTTGTTGTGTGTACTCGTCCACCATCCTTCATCTTATCCTACTCTTCAAGACCATCCCGATGGCCCCAAAAATCGTATGTGCAGGTTTAGTTCGTCGTGACCCCCGTCTTAACTGGCGCGTTTTCAGGACCCTAACGAAATCAAAATTATTTACCTCCGAGCGACCGGTGGTGAGGTTGGCGCTTCGTCAGCCCTTGCACCAAAGATTGGTCCTCTCGGCCTCGTGCGTGCACCGTACCATTACACAGCCGCGCCGTATTTAATACGTCATACAGTCCCCCAAGAAGGTCGGTGAAGACATCGCAAAAGCGACCACCGCTTGGAAGGGTCTGCGCGTTACCGTGCAGCTCACTATCCAGAACCGTCAGGCCCAGGTCTCCGTTGTTCCCTCTGCATCTTCGCTCGTCATCCGGGCGCTCAAGGGTACGTCCTGTTATTTCTCCGCCTTGTGGCTCGTGTTCGAGTCGACCTTGCTCTCGCAGAGCCCCCACGGGATCGTAAAAAAGAGAAGAACATCAAGCACTCTGGAAACATCGCGCTCGACGAGATCTATGAGATCGCACGGACCATGAAGTACAAGTCTCTCGCGAAGGATCTCGCTGGAGGCGTCAAGGAAATCCTGGGCACCGCGCAGTCCGTCGGATGTACCATCGATGGTCGGCCGCCACACGATGTCATCGAAGCTATCAATGCGGGGGAGATTGATGTGCCGGATGAATAGATCCGCTGTCGGCGCGGCTAACCGTTTGGCGGATGCACTACAATGTTTTGTTATTCTTACCTTGCACTATCACGACGACTTTGGACGACCCTCCACCCTGCCATTTTCGTATGACGGGAGGTCAACACCTGTCTGGAGGTCTGATTGCATTGTGTCCAACCCTGTTAACTGTTTACGATGGTCATGCGTTCGTGAACCGATCTTCGACTTGCGAGGTTATTGCGCAGCTCGTTGTGGCGTCTCTTATTTGTGCTTCTCCGCACTCGGACAGGTCAGATCCAACTGGGAAAAACAGTACACCCCTCAGGTCTCAGGAACAATGTACTTTTTCCGGCTTTCACTAAGTCTTAAGCCTAAGCGAGAAGCCATCTGACTTGACTGGTGACGGTCTGTATATGAAGAGTATATCGACTCCTCATATACAAGCTAGTCACGAGCCTAACGTTGGGCAGTGGTATCATCCCCGAAACGAAACTGATCACGAGCACCCCGAAGAACCATGGTCCGGAAGCGCCACGACTGTCCCGTGGCCCAGAAATAGTATTCGAAGCTGCAGAAGTCTCCCTCGGCTCGATCGTCGGCGCGAGGTTTTCCCATCTCCATGACGTTTTATTTGATGTCCCATACGAAAGGTGTGGGCTGGCAGGCTTTTAAACGGCTCGTTTGGAGTTGTGCTTTTGTGTGCCGTGACATCGCTTGCGGAGTCCCCCTTTACGAATTTCACGAATCGCACGTGTCGCCATTTATTTTACCTTTAACCTCCAGAGTCAGTGATGGCGTATCCAACTCCAGGAACTGGCGGTGGTGGCGTAACAGGTGTGTGGACTTCGTTCGGCTCAGGCCATAACAGTAAAATCTTGGGCAGACATCGCTTATGTCTTGGTGGGGTGACAGGAAGCGAGCTTTCGTTTACTCGTTGGCTTTTTGCCTTTTCGCTTGTCACGACCTTGTTCTTTACGTGTGAGTATACCCTTGTCATTTTTTTAAATCTTCGCGGGCTGAGCACGTTTCGTGTAGGGGGATTCTCGTACGGCGTGAGTACTACTGGGTTTCAGCTGGGACTCCCTGTTACACCTTTTTTTCCTGACCTGTTTGCAGCTCCTCGATGTCTTGAATGCGCATTTCCAGCAAGTGTTCGGGATTACTAAATTGCAGAGTACGATGCTCCAGCTTGCGTATTTTGTGCGTAATAACCATCATTTCATTTGGTGAGAGGACGCGCCGTTGACCATAGACGGATTTAGGGAGCGTATATAGTGTTCTCACCGTTTGCGGGAATATTCGTGCGTTCATCTTACTTCGGTGGTTTCATGTTCTCACTCCACGATTGACAGATGCGGCGTTTCGGATATAAGGTGTGGAGCATCGTTAGACCCCCGCGGGGTTATCGCCATTTGACTCGTTACTATGATAGAAAGGCATCCACCTGGGCTTGACACTCTACTCTCTCGGTAAATAAAATCTTTTACCGCAACTCACTTAGCTCACCTGACCAAAGGCGCGATCTTTTTCTGGCCGTCTGCCAAATTCAAGAAATATGGCGGCTTCGTGGGCTGCACCTTCGTCATCGGCTGTGGGCTCTCCTGCCTCGAGGTGGCCGCCAACTCGTACATCACCGTGCTCGGCACGCCGCGCTACGCCGCAATGCGACTCAACGTCAGCCAGGGCTTCCAGGGTCTCGCTTCCTTCGCGGGCCCGCTCATCGCTTCGACCTACTTCTTCAAGGGCAAAAACGCCAACACGCTCGACACCGTCCAATGGGTCTACCTCTCCGTCTCTGGCCTCGGCGTCCTACTCAACGTGCTCTTCTAGTGAGTCGCCTGCCCCCCATTGAGGGGGACGCTGATCGCGGTGATCTTTGTTTAGCTTCTGCGACCTACCGGAGATCACAGAGGAGGCACTCACGCGCGAGCTCGTCGCCACGGCCGGCGAGCAAGCGGCAGATGTGGGGCCCTTCTACAAGCAGTACCACTGCGTCTTCGGCTTTGTCGCGCAGACCTGCTATGTGTGCGTGTGCCCCTGTCTCTTTATTCCACGTCAGTGGCTGAGAGATTTGCAGCGGCGCGCAGGTCGGCGTCGCCTCCTTCACGGTGAACTACCTCGTCGACCAGGGCGTAGGCATCAGCCACTCGCACGCGAGCCTCATGTTCGCTTTCTGCCAGCTTACGTTCACCGGCGGGCGCTTCATCGGCGCCGCGCTCCTGCGCTTCGTCGACACCGCGTTGTTGCTGTCCGTTTACAGTGTAGCCTGTATGGCGTGCTGCCTCGGCGTCGCGCTCAGCACGGGCAACCGCGGTATTGCCAGCCTCTATCTGCTCTTCTTCTTCGAGAGTATCTGCTATCCGGTGCGTCTCTTTCGCGGTTGTGCGGCCCCCCACCCCCGCTGACGGGTCCCGCCGCAGTGCATTTTCACGCTCGGAACGCGTAATTTAGGGCCGCACACGAAGCGCGGGTCAAGTTTGATCGTTATGGTGCGTGCAAACGCCCCAACCCTACTTTCTTTCATAATCAAAGACGCTGAACGAGCTATCCAGGGCGTGGGAGGAGGCGCGTGGTTCCCGTCTGCGCAAGGTGCGCTGGCAGACAATGCATACACGCGACGCTCGTACCTGGTCCCGTTCGCGGGCTATACCGCGATGACTGCATACGCCATGTACGTCTCCGTATTATCGTCGATACCATAGACCCGGGTTGCTGAACACTTATCACAGCGGCCTCGTCGTCAATGAGGCAGCCAAGTCAGGATTCAACTTTGCCAACCATGACACCGTGGCGGAAACGATGACCGAGGCATCTTGGGGCAAGGAGGGACCAGAGGTGTACGAGAAGGAGCGCACTTCGGTGGAAAAGGCGTGATAGGAGAGAGTGAGGAGGAAGCAGAGAGTGAGACGGAAAGTTTTTTGCGTGTACTTTATCTATATTTTGTATACTTTGCACCTTCTGAAATACGGGATGGCATGCATTGACGTCTATGATTGTAGCTGCGCGATCTGGCAGGGCAAAGCGCCAATAAACAGGCGTAATAGGTATAGTCATACTACAGAGGTACGAGAGCCCGCAAAACGGTCCACAAACTGAAACGGGCGGTGGCGTGAGTGAACGTGCGCGAGGTGAAGAAGCGCAGCGTACAGGGCGAACATACGACAGATTGAGGAACTGGCCGATGAAGGGCAATTGACGGAGGAAGGTGAGGATAACAGGGAAGAAATCTCTGAAAGAAAAAGCTTGAGGCAACGCGCACGCGAAACAACAACAACGCACCCGAACAGATTGAGAAAGCCGAACATCTCGACCAACACGCCGACGGTCGGCCACTTGAGGAAGACGAGGAGGATGCCGCCGAGGAAGCAGGCGGTCCCCCGCAGCTTGTTCTTCCGCGCGAAAAAGTAGAACGTCTTTTGCGGGCCGATGATGAGGAAGAGACCACCGAGGAAGAGGATCTGCGTGCGTGTGCCCCGAGGTCATGGGTTCATGGGCTGAGGGAGAAATGGCGGCTGCGCACGTTTCCGAGGGCGAGGAGCGCACCGTCAAAGAAGAGCATGACGCCGAGCAGCATGAAGAGCGCGCCGAACGAGGTCAGCCCGACGCCGATTTCTGCATACGAGCGAGTGTGAGGGCGTAATAGTAGAGCGAGTGCAAGAGACTGACTTTGCATGTCTGTTAGCCACATTGTTTCGATATAATACACGAGTTAGAAAGGTGAGTGAGTGGACGGAGCGGGACCTTGAGAGTTCGAGGGAGGAACAAGCGCTTTAGCACGATCTGTCGTCGTGGCCAATGGGCTGGTCATGCGTGGCATCTGACGCGACCCAGATAACGTCAGCTTATGATATTTACATTTCCTTTCCGGTCGAATGAACGATCCCTGTACCGTTCCTTGCAGTGCGTCCTATACATCACACAGTTGGCACTAAACATCCTTCTCCAGGGCAGGAGGGGATGTCCAGAGAGGCGCCCGCCGCCCAAATCCGTGGAGCTGTGTCTGGTTCATTGGGAGTCTCCGATGCGGTTGAGGGCGAAAGGGGTAAACAAGTGGGAACGATTGCATCTTTGGTGCGCGTCCGAGTCCACCGACTAAAGCATGATACTTACGCAATTCCAGGTTAACCGCTGACCGATTTACAGTGACTGTGCCCCACTCTTACACCCGTTCTGTTCGGATGTGATTAGTGCGAGCGCGACCATCACATCACAACTACAGTACTGGCCAAGTATAGCAAGGTCTTCTTTGCACAATAGTAGTCAGAGATCGGAGGAGGGACTTTGCGCCTCCTCGAGTTGGAACTGCATTACGATGCGTCCTCGACACAGCTCTACCAGTACCGGATAAAAGACCTCCACTTTGGGCGTTCACCTCTCAGCACACTTACCCATTCAACTTATCGCACCCACATACATGTCTGGCTTCAAGAAATTCGTAGTCGTAGGCGCGGGCAACCTCGGTAGCCTCGTCGTCGAGGAGTTGCTCAAGCAAAAGGCCGCCGGTGCAGTCGAGGAGATCACCATCGTGACGCGTCCCGTACGTCTCATCCCATTTTCCGGGCCACACGTTCGTTTCCCCCGGTTCGCTAACAAAAGTCCCATGCACCACCTAGGCCTCCAAGGACAATGAGAAAAACAAGGCCTTCGCTGCACGCGGCGCGCGCATCGCCGCCGCCGAATACACTGACGTATCCGCGCTCACGACTGCGCTCGGCGGCGCGCACGTCGTTATCTCCACGGTCAGCCTGATCGTGATCGACGCACAGGTGCCCATCGCGCAGGCAGCCAAGGCCGCCGGGGCACGCGTCTTCATCCCGAGCGAGTTCGGCGGGCCGACGGACCGCCTCAACGATAGCCTGCTCGGCCTCAAAGGCGCGCTGCACACCAAGCTGCGCGAGGTGGGTCCCCCGCTGCTGCTGGTGTACACGGGTCCGACCGCGGACACGTCGTGGGTCGGGTGCGCTGTTTTTTTTTCTTTCTTTTTGTCTTTCCTAATTATTGGCGCGCGTCCGGGAATACAGGGGCGTGGGCCTGGATGTGACGAGTGGGAAGGTCGCCGTTGGTGGCGATGGTAATGCACCGATCTCGTTCACCGCGCGTAACGACGTGGCGCGCTTCCTCGTATATGTCCTCGTTCACGCCCCCGCAGCGCGGCTGCAGAACCAGACGCTCCGTCTCGAGGGCGACCGTGCAGTATGTTCCGAGTTGTTAGTCATCTCTCAAATTCTCGCGCTTACCAGGCGGCATCTCGCAGTCGTTCAACGAGATATTCAAGGGTTACGAGGAACGCACCGGCAAGAAGCTCGACGTGACCTACCGCTCACTCGACTCGCTGCGCGCGAAACTCGCGGAGAACCCGCAGGACTTTGACGCATACCTGCATCTCATCTGGGCGACGGACGGGACGAACGGCACACCGGACAACGGTCTCTACCCAGAATGGAACCCCACGAAGGTTCTCGACATCATCGCGCCGAGGAAGTGAACGATCGGGGGAGACGAAGCAACTTAGTATTTGTTCTCGTGTTGCGTGTACAAGCTAGACAAGAAAATTAGAGAACCATGCCCAGTTTGATATCTGCCCATCCACATAGACACCTGCTCGGTGGAGGTTCGCAGCCATGGTTCGTCCCGTCTGCAGGCGCGGGAACAATCACGGAGCCAAAATCGTCGGCGCCGGCCGTTCCGGCTTCTACGCGGTTCTGTAGCGCCTAGTTCGCTGCCGGTGGTCGCCCTTTAACGTTGCTGGCACCTACGCGAAATAGGGCATGACACACAGGCGTTTCGCCTCCAACTGCATCTTGCCTGCAACGATGAAATGGTAATTAAAGAAGGGTAATACAGTATGCTAAGTTATACATGCGTTACAGAAAGGATACGTCGAATCACGTGGATCAACAGCGCAAGTCCGAATTGTCAGAGATACAAGTAATTTGGGAGGGGATTAAACGTGAATGAGAACAGCCTTTGAAGCATACCGGTGCTTGCTGTTCTCCGCTTCGGCTTTGGGCGCACTGACGCGCTCCTCGTCGAGCCACTGCTCACAGAGCTTAAACATGTCTCGGTCGGGGAACACCTCCGTTATGTCGCACACAAAGCCCTCGGTGGACAGGGTGTACCGCCGCCAAAGGGTGTCCTTGCCGTCTTCGACCTTGACACCACAGTCCAGGAGCGCGAACTGAGGCGGCGTTTGCATCTTGCGGAACATCTGCCCGATCGCGAACTTCTCGTCGAGGAAGAGCCGTTCGGGGAGAGGCGCGGTGATGGTCACTTCGCTTGTCGCAATGCAGGCGGTCTTCCCGCCGCAGAGAAGGTAGACCTCGCGACGCTGGGTTATGGGCTCCTCCGGGGAGGCGGTGTTTGTGCGAGGCGAGGTATGTTCATAAATAGTTTTGATATTGATGGTGCGAGAAAAGAAGGCACTGCATCATACAGTTCAAGTTTAGAACCAGTCGTGACCAAAATAAAGCATAGGAAGTGACCAACCTGAGCAAGCGTTGGAGTTCACCGCGGGCCGAAAGCATGATGCGTTCAAGACCAGTCAGCTCGGCGGGCCACGAAAACTATGGCAAAAATTTATGACCCTCGATGAAGAGCGAAGTAGCAGCGATGCGTACCTCTACGCTGGTAGCGTTAGACTTGAAGGAGTCGATGATGGCCATGTGTATTTAGAGAAGTGGGGTGAACAAAAAAATCAGAAGAGAGAGCGTTGGCGTTGTATAGGAGAAGAGAGCTTGTGAGAGATGTTGGTGAGGGACTAGGGGTCAACCCTTCGAGTTTATATCCCTGCAGCACAAAGCCACGATCTCCTTGTATGTTTGATTAGGAAACTGTCCGCTGGCTTGTAACTCAATATGTGCGTTACATCTGCAAGAGATTGCCGAGTACTCGGTGCGCCAAGATATTCCAATGGAACCAACGTGGGAGATAGTGAGCTCATAGTTCGAGAACGTCAGATCTCAACGAAACATAGCACGGGAACTCGTATTGTAGAGCACAGCGTTGAGGAAGGGCCACGACACAAGTCACGTTGCAAGGCACGGTTTGGGGAGGGTCCGTGGGTGAAAAAAAACTTAGATAAGACTCCGAGTCGGAGTTTTCCATGCTAAATTTATGTCAGTGGACTTCGTGATTGGAGGAAATAGTGTGTCAGGGCCTACGGTTTTAGATCGTCTCCGGAGATACGAGTTTCTGAACACCCTGCTCTGCGTGCAGTGAGACGTGCTTCCACGGTGATCAGGGGCGTGTCAGTGTGATAACTTCATCAGAGGTTTTGCGCCGCGTTTATCGGCCTATAGCACTAAGCGAGTTAAGCCCATCCACACCATAGTGCGTCACTGTCAGGTGAGATACCACCAATGGTGAGAAAAGGACCTGAACAGATAAATTCGATCCTTGTAACAGAGGCGCTGAACATTGAAACGGCATCAAGGGCCTGGGGCCCTGGGCCGCAGTTTAATCTACCCGGGTGGTCGAAACGGTGTCGCGTTGTGCATTGTGTGCCTCCCATGTCGTGCGAGTCTAAGCGGGGCTGGCATTCGCAGGAGAGGAGTGTGTGGCAACCGTAAGACGCAATTTAGAAGTGAGACTGGCGCAACAAATTCGTACGATCTGCTAGGGTGCTAACATCTGAGGATCTGGGTACAGCACCAGGGCGAAGAATGGCGACCTTGGGTCGCATCAGCCAGTGGTCCACCACGCCAATGGCTACAGTAATGCTAGGCCGCTGAGACAATCCAGTAAAATTGAAGCGCTCGTCCCGTTACGCCAACCATAGGCCTGAGAGCTTGGCTAGGAACACATGGCTGGACGATAACCAACTTGAACTCGGTCAGGTCAAAGCAGGGGGTGACTCAAAATAAATCTGGTTACTATGTCGACGGTGCTGAATGGGTCTGGTCGGAAGCGTGCTTACAGGGGAGATAGTCATATCGGCCCGGGGACCTCCTTCGCTTCCGTGTGATGTCGCCCACCTTCGTGTGACTATTGATGACTAATGGAAACTCGAAACGGCAGGAAAGTAGGCGAGAGAATTCTGGGATTCCAGTCGCTAAACTAGCTGTTTAAATACATGAAAGAATACACGCTTGCGCGTCGCGCTGACGCGGCCTACTCCTATCCTACAAGATGCATCTGGGACATTACAAGGGAAGCAACTCGGGAAACCTGTAATTATACAGGTTTACGCGTCGTCTGAGTAATATCCGCGAGTCACGAGGGAACGGCTGAGTCATGGGTTCACAACATCCGTCAATTGTTGCGTGCCAGCCACCGTGCCAGCGCAGAACTCTCCACGAGAATACGTGTTGCCCCACTGTCCCATTTGTCTTATCACACTTCGGCCCCTTCCCACTGCGGATACTTCAAGAAGTCTTCGACCCCGGGCACGTCGGCCTGCTCGAATATGGAGGGAGCCGGTCTTCGTTAAATCGAGAAGGCTTCGAGAGCCAAGATAATATTACAGCGCCCCCATCCTGGAGACAGGTCTTCTTATGACTGTACGGTCCTAATAATCTGGTCTTATTGTATGCTACATCTCACTGACATCTCCACGAATCACTCACGGATAATCCTCTATGCTATCAGCGGGTGGATTTCGGGCTCGTTCGCTGTGGTCATCATCACCAGTGTAGACACTTCAGTTCACCTGGTTCAGCGGAATTCTCATGCCTGGTCCATCTGGTACATGTTATCCGCTGCCGGTTCAGGAGACGTGGGTGGACCGACGCGGCGACGTACTCACACGAGCATGTTCCCGCTGATCAAGCGTTACGTCCTGAGGCGGGGACGGAGAGGGAGCGTACGGAAACAGGTCATCGCCGACGCTCGAGTTGCAGGACATTCAGAACTTGAACGACGTTCTCGCTCCAGCAGAGATCGGAAATCGCGCGCGCCGCAACGGTGGCAGACGCAGCTGCGGGGGACGACGGAACGCGGCCCCATAACGACATGCGCGGGCTATCGTGCGAAGGCAAGCACGTCTCCCATCAGGCATGCGTCGACTCGGACCCGCGGCTGGTCAGATCTGCCGACACGGTAAGAAATCGGCCATCCTCGTTTATGCTGCATTTTTATTTTAGATTTCCAAGCGCTGGAGACGATGCCGACCGAATATCACGCCTCACAGCCGCCGCGCGCTACCTGCGCTTTGCGCGGCGTCGTCACCAGCACAGGATGGAACAGGACCTCGCTGACCCGCCGCCGTCGCTCGCTCCCGGCTAGGGCCCGGGCCAGGAGACTGGCGGGTGTTCCTGCTAGGCTGGGCAAGCGGTGCGATCATGATCTTTTTACCACGCTCTCTATCCCTTTGCGTTTGTACCCTGCATTGGTTTTCTCAAACTCATTTGTAATCTATGTACTTTCAGTAATGTCTATTTGACTAAGGTCGCCTGAAGTTCTTTTTTCCTTGAAGACAATGGGAAACTCTGGCACTATCTCAGGGACGTCATGAGTTGCCCACAGCACGATGCGATGGCAATTTCTTCAAACTGCTTGCCCCCTTTTGTTCCTTGTGCTTCCTCTCTCGTTATGTGTGTCGTCGATAACCTAAACGACCATGTCCTCGAAGCTAATATTCTCCGTCGTTCCGATCAGCTCCCGTGGAGCTTCTCAGGCTCGGGTAGTCTCAAGAGCCCTCTCTCCACGGCGCGCATCCTGACTCACAAGCTCCAGTCAAGCTCCGCATTGTCATATCGGGGGGACGTACGTGGGGTGAACAACGGGTAGAATACCTTCTCTTCCAGCGGGCCCGGCCTCCCGTCTCGAGAAGAAGGACGTCGATTGCGCGTGCCAGAGCAGAGAACTCCCCAGGCAGTAGAGCACATTGTTGCCCCCAGGCCACTGTCCCATTTGTCTTATCCCGTCTCAAACACTTCGGGCCTTTCCCACCGTGGATACTTCAAGACCTATTCCTAGCGCTTCGGCCTGGCCTCAGCCTGCTCGAATGCGGAGGAAACCAGTCTGCTGTAAATCGAGAAAACCTCGAGAGCCGGGATATCTTACTGGTGAGGTTATGGACGCGAGGGTAGTTGTAAACGAGGGAAAGGAGTGGTCTTCGAGCGAACGCAGACGACGAGGCAGTGCCCAGCAATGGGAAAGAGCAAAGGCGATTACATTTAGGGGCTCGCTTTCGAGCCCTTTTGTACTACTCATTCTTGTACAGTACCAGTAAAGTAATCCGAAGCTTTTGTGACGCACAGACAGCGTCATTTTGTTACAGTAAGGAAACCCGACGCGGACGAGCTTGGTACAGTAAGTGGGACACATATTCATACATGCAAACACAGCGCGACACACGCGCATACTGACGCAAACGATACACGTACCGAAACGCTTTCGGAAGAGAGAACAAGTACACAATTAATTCACCACTTACAGCACCTCCACCCTCCGAAGCAGGTTCTCTCGTGATGGTCCGAACAATCTGATCTTGCTGTATGCTACATCGTTTACCATTTCCGTCACTGACGCCTCCGCCTCAACGGGTTTATCGCTACTATACATGCGTGATCAAATTGTGTCACGACCGCGACTCGTATATGTGAAAATAAGATAATAAAAACGTGTGGTGGTCGTATTCGCGCTACTATCGTTAGTATAGTTGACTGAGTCAGCAACCTGTCAAGTTGGCGATCATAGGGCTCGTCGCCTTTTCACGTTGCGCCTCGTCTCTTGTCGATACTCCCGCAGAGTGGTGCCTAGCGCTCAGTTCCTAGTCGGATACACATCTATGATAGACTATGGGCTCATCACGGTCTCATTCGCTGCGATGTTGCGCCAGACCAAACCACCGTGAAGCCAAGGTATATCCTGCTTCCGCCTGGCATCGCGTCTCTCAATGGCGTCCACTGTACTGCCCGCCAGAACTGCACGTTCGATCGGACTACCGAAGACCCCTCCCTACGCTTTTTCGGGAATATGTAGGTTGGACCCCCAACCCCAACCCCAACTATCCCACATGCTCTCCCCATATCCCTATCCTCCCTGAAGGGAGTCGCACCACCTCTCCATTGGCTGCGCCGTCCCCACGCTGCACCCTGCCCCCTTCCGACCGCGTCATCCCCGCGCTCTCGCACGTCCACTGGTGCATGCAGCACCCGTCACACTCCGCGCCCTTACCTTTATACACGACGGAGCACGTCTCTATCGCCAATTAGAGCAACGTCGCGCTGATGCTGCTCACCCCTCCTGCAACTTTCGCGAGGTATGGTATCCCTACGCCCGTACTCGGCGTCCTCCGCTGCCGTGCGCCGCGTCCCTATCATCGACCGGCGCGGGCCCCTGCAGGCGAGCTCCGCATACTCACGGCATGTCCATGCTCCCTCTCTCCTCGGCCGACCAACGCTGACCCAGATCTCGCTCGCCAGAAATCCCGTCCCCTGAAGCTCATGCAGCAGCACGGCATTTCCCACGCACCGGACCCTGATCCCTCACGCACCAAGTCCTGGTCGCTCGCCCACAGCCCTCGCTACCGCGCCCGACCGTCACCGCCAGCAGCTTACAGTGACGCTCGCGTACACCGCGCTCGACGCGTCCGCGTGCGCCGTGCAGCCCGGCGTGACGACCGTCTAGCACACTGACCTCGTGGCGGCCGCGTTTGGGCACCACGCAGACCTCTTCGCGGGGTACGTCGATCATGCGTTTGGCCACCTGCGTAATTCTCGACACGTTCCCGTTGATCAAGTTTGGAACGCGGGGCGCTGAGGCGGAGATAGCTGGAGGCGGGGAACCAGGACCTCGAGGCGTACATAAGTCGGCCATCTCCGACGCTCGAGATGCGGGACATTCCGAACGAGGTCCCCACGACATCGTCTGCAGGGCCGGAAACTGCACGCGCCGCGATGGTACGAAACCACCCATCACCGCTGCCCCTTGCCTTGATGCGGCATTTTCGATTTCCAGGCATGGAAGCGATGCTGGCGGGCGGTGAGCCAGCGGACACCCCGCCTCGCTGCTGCCATCCTTCTCTCACTACCTGCGCTTCGCGCGGCGCCACCACCGGCACAGATGGAGGAACAGGACCCCACTTACTGCCGCCGACGCTCGCTCCCAACCTGGGCTTTCTTGGCTTCCTTTTTGAGGATGTGATTCCCTGCGGAAAAACGGCCACTGCTGTCCGGCCGGCCATACTGCCTCGATGAGCTTTTATCCAACATGTTACATTATAATTCAGACCGCCTAAAAGTCTACAGAGTATTATAGCAGTTATATCCCGGCATTAATACAAGTAGTCCAACTGTGTCCATGTACGGAGGTAGATAGATCAATACGGGTTTCATGCTCGCCAGCAACCCATATATTGCTTGGGCGGTGAAGATGTGCCCTGTGGATTAGAGGGATCCACACTAAAAGTTCACCGTCACTACCACATATCCATCCCTCGTCGTTGATAGTGGAGTGGTCAGTGAAGTCGGCGTGTCTTGTAGGTACTGTATTTCCTGTCGCAGAATTTAACGTGAAAATTGATCCGCGTTCTGACGAGGCGATGAGCTGGCCATCTGGGGAGGACGCCATAGACTCGACCGAATCCACATGTTCAGTAAATGCGCCTGCCGCCGTCCCTCCGGTTGAGACGTTCCACATACGAATTGTTCGGTCGGAAGAGCCCGAGACGATGCGATGACCATCTGGTGAGAACGCCACAGATGTAACACGATCCGTGTGTCCGGTAAACGGACCCGCCACCGTCTCTCCCGTAGTAGCATTCCACACACGAATTGCTCGATCGTGCGAGCCTGAGATGATACGCTGACCATCTGGGGAGAATGCCACAGACAAGACCAGATCCGTGTGTCTGGTAAATGGACCTGCTGCTGTCTCTCCCGTCGTGGCGTTCCACACACGAATTGTTCGATCGCGTGAGCCTGAGACGATTCGTTGGCCATCTGATGAGAATCCCACAGACCAGACCGAGTCCGTATGCCCAGTGAATGGGCCCACCTCTGTCTTTCCCGTCGTGGCGTTCCACACACGAATTGTTCGATCGCGCGAGCTTGAGGCGATACGCTGGCCATCTGGCGAGAACGCCACAGACAAGACCGAATCTGTGTGTCCAGTGAACAGGCCTGATACTATCTCTCCCGTCGTAGCGTTCCACACGCGAATTGTTCGATCGGCCGAACCTGAGACGATGCGCTGGCCATCTGGTGAGAATGCCACAGACTTGATCCGGCCTGTATGTCCAGTAAATGGGCTTGCTGCTGTCTCTCCCGTCGTGGCGTTCCACATACGAATTGTTCGATCGCGCGAGCCTGAGACAATACTCCGGCCATCTGGCGAGAACGCCACAGACAAGACCGAATCTGTGTGTCCAGTGAACAGGCCTGATACTATCTCTCCCGTCGTAGCGTTCCACACGCGAATTGTTCGATCGACCGAACCTGAGACGATGCGCTGGCCATCTGGTGAGAATGCCACAGAATTGATCCGGTCTGTATGTCCAGTAAATGGGCTTGCTGCTGTCTCTCCCGTCGTGGCGTTCCACACACAAATTGTTCGATCGTGCGAACCCGAGATGATACGCTGGCCATCTGGCGAGAACACCACAGAATAGACCATATCAGTGTGTCCAGTGAGGGGGCCTGCCGCTGTCTCCCCTGTTGTGGCGTCCCACACACGAATTGTTCCGTCGATAGAGGTTGAGACGATGCGTTGGCCATCTGGCGAGAATGCCGCGGACGAGAGCGAATCCGTGTGTCCAGTGAACGGACCTGCTGCTGTCTCCCCCGTCGTAGCGTTCCACACACAAATTGTTTTATCTTTCGAGGCTGAGACGATGCGCTGGCCATCTGGCGAGAATGCCACGGACTTGACCCAATCCGTGTGACCAGTAAACGGGCCCACCTCTGTCTCTCCTGTGGTGGCGTTCCACACACGAATTGTTCCATCGTCCGAGGCTGAGACGATGCGTTGGCCATCTGGCGAGAATGCCACAGACCTGACCCAATCCGTGTGACCAGTAAATGATCCCGCCTCTGTCTCTCCCGTGGTGGCGTTCCACAGACGAATCGTTTCATCGCCCGAGCTTGAGACGATGCGCTGGCCATCGGGCGAGAATGCCGCGGACAAGACCGCACCCGTGTGGCCAGTAAATGGGCCTGCCTCTGTCTCTCCCGTGGTAGCGTTCCATACACGAATTGTTCGATCGTCCGAGGCTGAGACGATGCGTTGGTCATCTGGCGAGAATGCTACAGACTCTACCGAATCCGCGTGTCCAGTGAATGGACCCGCCTCCGTCTCTCCTGTCGTGGCGTTCCACACACTAATTGTTCCGTCTTTCGAACCTGAGACGATGCGCTGGCCATCTCGTGAGACTGCAACGGACAGGACTGCGCCCCCAACGGTTGAAATTGCCAGTTCCAGCGACGGCCAATGAGACAATCGCCCACGTTCCACGCGTAAGATTCGAGGAAATGAACTGGAATAATGTGCAGAGACAAAGGATCCAGTCGGCGCGAATGGTAGAGCAGAGAGGTAGATGTGTGGTGCGCTCTTCGCCATGGCCCCCTTGAAATACCGTACGAACACGGAGGTATCATTGACAAATGATCCCATTGTCTCTAGCTCCATTCGAGGGACCTGCCGCGATCGCGGTTGTTAGTATATCGCCTTCTTCACCAAATAGACAGTTGATTTATACTCACATCTTGACCGGACGCCAACCACTTTGCCAACCACACCTTCAGAGCCGAGCACGCCGCCAAAGCAAGACCCACACAATTCGTCAAGCTAAGGGCCTCCAACCAAAACAGAAGTTTCTTCTCGAAGAAATCTCGAAGTTTTCCAAACAGATCGATCTCGAAACTAATATGTTCCAAATGATCGTCCCAGAAACGACACGCATATGACAGAGCGGGTGGGATGTGTTTATCAACGCGAGAGGGAAGGTCTGGCACGTCCTTGTTCGCCAGATATGATGTTTCGAGATCACAAATGTTAAATTTGAGGTCCTTGAGCAGTAGATTGAGACAGGAATGGGTCAATTGACGGTGAGCGTCAGGAAGGTCGACAAAAAAATCGCCGCTCTTCTCTTTATTTGTAAGGAAATCGCGGAATGATGTGTGGAGAGGAATGATGGGAAGATTTTTATCGGATGAATTGACATTGCTCAACAACGAGCCAAGGCGACGGAGCAATACAACAACGGCATCGCCATCGTTGTCGTCATTGGCATCACCCTCGTCATCGTCATCGTCATCGTCATCGTTGTCGTCGTCACCTTCGACGTCAGCGTGTCGTCGCAGAGTGGTTAGGGAGCGGATACTGAGTGGTTCAATTGACGTGATCAACTGTCCCACGACAGAGCGGAATAGAAGCCGAGCTTCTGGGGCTGTAAAGTATCCTTCGAGGACTTCTTTGTAAAGCTCATCCAAAGGATCTTGTCCACTGCGTTTTGCACTGGATTTAAGATGACTCATAACCTTTTTCCTGTCAAAACCGAAGCGCTCGGGAGGATCTATGATGAATTGGCTAGCAACCGCGGCCCACTGAAACAACCCCTCGGCCTTTGTTGCCAGCGCGTCGCAATGACGTCTGAGCTTCGAATCGAGCCTCTTCCGAAGAAAGGCAAGAATGTCGTCATGCGTTCTAGCAGCCAGATCCGAATCCTTCATGAGTTTGATCTCGACTGATTGAGCTCCAACGAGCGCAGACTCGATGCCGTCTTCCGGTCTCGAAGTGATGAGCACGCGGAAGTTCGACGGCAGTTTGATGACGTTTTCAGCGAGAAACGTGTGTAATCCCGTTCTACCAGTTGCACCCCCACTCTCATCCAGGGCATCGATTACAACAAGAATAGGACCGACGATGTGCAGGCCCTTAAGCGGTTCCAGGATAAGGGATTGAAACAGGGTAGCGTAGTCACGTGTGCCGACTCGAAGAGAGGAGTTGTCCTTTACGACCCTTCCAAGCGCGGCTTTGAACGAAGGATAGCGATCGGAGAGATCGCGAGCAAGGGTCGTGAAGAGGTGATGAGGTTTGGATTGCTCCTTCCGCAAAAAGATATACGATGACGTAAGACGATGCATGGTGTCGAAGCGACGAGCGATTTCATGCGCAATCGACGACTTTCCCGTGCCTGCTTCGCCGAAAAGAACGAGACAACGCTTGGAAGAGGGATCGTTCACCCAATCGACAATAAAGTCTAGAAAGGCCGTGCGCGTTCCCGGAAGACAACCCTTGGCGGGTGCGAATCGCGAGCCTGTGCCGTATGGGATTTCTCTGATTTTCGCATCTATATCTGTGACAATCCTGAGTTCGATAACCCTCAAGATATCAGGGCTACGTACCGGCATCCAAGACTTGGTCAGACACCCACTCCAGCTGGGTGGCCATCCCATCTAACTGACTCGAAATCCTGCCGACGTTGGCCGAAATTGTTCCCACGTCGGCCGAAATTGTTCCCACGTTGGCCGAAATTGTTCCCACATCGGCAGAAATTATGTCGACATTGGCCGAAATTATTCCCGCATCGTCCAGAATTTGAAGTACAGTTATCTCTGTGGTGATCGTAGCTTCGCCCAAGAAGGCATTGCGCAGTTTAAGAAGGGTAGTCCGAAAGTCCTCGATTTTTCCGTCCACTCCGCTGCCGGTATTCTTGAACATTCGCTTCACTAAAAAAAACCGTATGTTTACGCCGACCCACAAGGGATGGATAAATATTACGTACAGAAATGCGAATTCTTCGCGTATGATTGGATGAAGTCACCGCAATTACAGGCACACTGCAACATGAGCGTAAGGATTTGCGCCTGCCTGGGAACACGCTCGACAGTTATAGTTTTAAAACGGTCTTTCTGGTTTGCGAAATCAAACGCCTCGTGCATGGCAACAAGCAACGTTCGGATGTTGTCATCGCGTTGAAACTGTTCCAGGAGCGTCTAACATCCAAATAAACACAACATAAAAATTTCAATAGCGCGAACAGATCACCTTGGGAATCGTAAAAAGTAGACTATATGCCATCTTCGCATACGGGTGAAGCTGAGGACCAAAGTCAGCTTAGTGAAGGATTGACGAAAAGGACATCGTACGCACTTCTGCAACTGAGCTCACAGTATCCATTACCCATTTGATCCTCTCAAGGACACCGTCCAATCTATTCGAGAGATTAATTGTCGTGATAGCTTCGTCGGCGTCATGGAGAGCATTCTCGGCAGGTGATACGGCGACCGTCAAGTAAAGCATGATCGGTTGGATCGACTGCTCAGCCTGAACGTCGTCGTTGGAGAGGGGGAAAGGGACGTCTATACCCGAGATGTTCAGCTATTCCAATAGTGAGGATTCTGATAAGGAACGAACTAGTTCGGGATTCAACAGGCATCATCTCTTGCCTTCCGATAAGGATATCTTGAGGTCGCCGCTTCTCGTAAAGGCATAATACAAGACGAGAAGACGGTTGTACAATGCTGAACAGAACTCTCAGCCGAAAAAGAGGGTAAGAGAGGTATGCCTTACAAGGTATCAAGGTTCTCATTCCACTCCGCCATCGATTCCTTAGTCGGAACGCCTGATGTCTTATTTGTTGTCGTTGTCGTTTGACTAGTTACGGTAACGTAGAACTTTGTGCGACTCTTCGTATGGGGGATATTGTGCGCTCTGAGGACTAATAAAAGATATCAAACACTTATCGGGAGATCAACGGCTCGGGATTCGAGTACATACCAGTCACTTGAACACGTAGCTGGGATGGGCTTTCCTCCGATTCGGCGATTTGAGGTCTATCCGAGGACAGCTCTTGACCGAGTATCGGAACACAAAAGAGGAGATTGACGCACCTTGTTCCTGCATTATGCGATGGTGAGGGACCCGAGCTGGAGTAGTAGGTGACTATCAAGAAAGCCATGGGCCAATGACCATGTACGCACGAGTTCAAGGACATTGGGAGGTGTTCCACATGTTTTGCAGCGGCCATACTGGATTGAAGAATGTTTTGGGGGGTTGGATGGAGCGTAAAGTTTGAGCGTCTATGTAGCCACGCCGCCTTGTCCACATGATGCTGCCTCGCAGGGCAATGTCAACCTAGGGGAAACTCAACCCGGGATATCGGACACAAATCACCTTGCAAATCACTACTAAAATGCTCGCTTCTCTGGCTCCTCAAGAGCCCAGTGGGTTTATTGCTACTATGTTTGTCTCAACTTCGTATGTGTGGAACATAAATCCGGATTCAAAAAATTAGTTCAGTGGTCGCATGAGTTGCTGTAGCTCGGTGGTGTCATTTAATAACACCACCGAGCTACAGCAACTCAGCTATGGCCCTGGTCCTGACAGTGTTGTACAGTACAAGTCAGGACGTCGGTGGGAGAACGGACCGGAGTGATGTTTGCGATTAGAACTGTATATCTTCCCACGGTCCGTTCCCAGTCTTTGGGTCGGACCCGGGTCATGACAACGTTGCGGGGTGACTCGGAGGCCCCGAATAGGCATGAGTCCCAACACTCTGCGCGCACAAGTTCGATCAGGCCGCCAAAGACCCGCCTACGGGAATTTGCAGGTGAGGACCCCCCAACCATCCCACATGCACTCCCTATATCCCTATCCTCCCTAAAGTCGCACTACACCCCGTCCTGCCTTCCGACCGTGTCATCCCTGCGCTCTCGCTCCTCCAGTGGTACACGTAGCACCCGTTGCGTCGCGTCCCCCCACCGCTACATGAGACGGAGCACGTCTCTATCATCGGCCAGGGACACATCGCGCTCGACGTCGTGCGCATGCTGCTCACCCCTCCCACAGTCCTCGCAAAGTACGATGTCCCCGTGCCCGTGCTCGACGTCTTCCGCCGCTTCGCCGTGCCACGTCTCCATCATCGGCCGGCGCGGGCCCCTGCAGGCAGCCTTCACCAAGAAACTGCCGCGAACTCACAGCTCTCGACGGCATGTCCATGCTCCCCCTCGCGCCGGAGCTCTTCGGCTCACCCACGTCCGACGCAAAGCTCACCCGCCAGCAATCCCGCCTCCTGCAGCTCCTGCAGCAGCAACAGCAGCGCGTCTCGCCTGAATCTGGCCCCTCGCGCACCAAGACCTGGTCGCTCGACTTCTTCCGCTCGCCCACGTCTCTCTCCACCGCACCCGGCAGCCAGCATCTCGCACTGACGCGTCCGCGTGCACCATCCCGACAGGCGTGACGTCTGTCCAGCACACCGACCTCGTCGTAACCGCGCTAGGGCACAACGCTGACCCCGCCGCGGCGCACGTCGATCCGGGGCTCGGCCACCTGCGCACCGGGTGCGGAGGGCGGGTGCTGGACGCCGAGGGGCACACGTTGCGGCGCGTCTATGCGTCCGGGTGGGCGGCGACGGGCGCGCGCGGCGCTCGCGTTGACGATACTCGACGCGTACGGCGTCACGGACTCGATCCTAGCGGACTACGACTACGACGCCGACGCCGAGAATTCGGAGGACGCGCTCGTTGCGGACGACACGGTTGATCTGGAGAGCGTGCCGGTGGAGGTCGAGGAGGGCGTGCGGGCAAGACGCATCTTGCAATACGACCAGTGGAAGACGATCGACGCGGAGGAAGTGCGATGCGGCGCGGAGATGGACAAGGAACGTGGGTTGGGAGGAGGCGAATGATTTCTTGACGAGCACAGGAACGTGGCAGAGTCAGTGATGACAGATTCATGGTGTGTCACCGTTCTGTACGACCTCGAGACTGACTAACACTGATTGACAGGCGTCGAGGTCGTGATTTGGCATCACATTTCTATTTGATCGTACCTTTACGTGGAAACAAGGAGGGACGATTGCGTCTTTTCTGCGCGCCCACTGACGAAAGCTTGGTACTGTCGAGATTATTCAGGAGGTTCACGCAATCACAGGGGAACCGCTGACTGATTTACCCCACATTTTCCCCCGTTTCGTTCGGATGTGATTAGCGCCAGCACGCACACCGTAATTCATGGCCAAGTATGGTAGAATATTCTCTGCACAATTGTAGTCAGACATCGGATGAGGGACGTTGCGTCTCCTTGCATCATAATTGCATTCACTCTCGACACTGTCCCACCAGTACTTGGATAAAAGACCTCGACTTTGGGCTTTCACCTCACAGCATACTCATCTAACTTTCCACACTCACACTCATCACACTCACAAAACATGTCTGGCTTCAAGAAATTCGCAGTCGTAGGCGCGGGCAACACCGGCGGCTTCATCGTCGAAGCGTTGCTCAAGCAAAAGGCCGCGGGTGTCATCGAAGAGCTCACCATCGTGACGCGCCCTGTACGTCCTTTTGTCCGACCTGCGCGTTGCGCCCAGTCCAGCTGACACAGTCCTACCCACCTAGGCCTCCAAAGACAAAGAAGAAAACAAGGCTTACGCGGCGCGCGGCGCGCGCATCGCTCCCGCTGAATTCACCGACGTACCCGCACTCACGACCGCGCTCAGCGGCGCGCACGTCGTCATCTCCACAATCAGTGCGTTCGCGCTCGACGCACAGGTGCAAATCGCGCAGGCGGCCAAGGCGGCCGGCGCGCAGACCTTCATCCCGAGTGAGTTCGGCGGGCCGACGGAGCATCTCAAGGACAATCTGCTCGGCCCCAAAGGCGCGCTGCAAGCTAAGCTGCGCGAGGTGGGTCCCCCGCTGCTGGTGGTAAACACGGGCCCGTTCTCGGATATGATGTGGAGCGAGTGCGTTGTTTTCATCGTCCTCGTCTTCTCATTCCCTCTGACTGATTGGCTGGTCTGGGAATATAGCTTCGTGAGCTTGAATGTGGCAAGCGGGAAGGTCGCTATTGGTGGCGATGGTAATGCGCCAATCTCGTTCACCACGCGCCCCGACGCCGCGCGCTTCCTCGCATATTTCCTCGTTAACGCTCCCAAGGCGCGGATACAGAACCAGACCCTGCGTCTCGAGGGCGACCGTGCGGTATGTTTTCAAGTTGCTAGACATCTCTCAAATGTCGCGCTTACCGATAACCTCTCACAGACGTTCAACGAGATATTCAAGGGTTATGAGGAACGCACCGGCATAAAGCTCGACGTGAACTACCGCTCACTTGACTCATTGCGCGCGAAACTCGCGGAGAATCCGTATGACCTCGATGCATATTTCCATATTAGCTGGGCGACGGATGGGCTGAACGGCAAAGTGGATAACGATCTCTACCCAGAATGGAACCCAACGAAGGTTATCGATACCGCTGTGCCGAGGAAGTAAACGATCGTGGTGGGAGACGTCTTGTATTGCATGTATATACTAAATAAGCAAATCAGATAACTATGTTTGTTTCGGCCTGTGCACATAGACAATAAAGTATGGTCCCGTCAGAGTACTTGATAACAGCATTCAAAATAGCTCACTGACCCCCATTACACGAACAATTGATCTGCGGCAAGACTCTCTTTAGTAATCTCGATATTCCAAACCCGCTTCAGAATAAACTGTCGGAGCGTGTCTGGCCCCGGCGTGCCTTCAACCACAGGAACCCCGCCTGGTTCGTCCTTCTTACGTCGCAGCGACGGCTCATCCTCGACGTCGACAGGCGCGGGAACAACCACGGAACCAATAACGTCAGCGTCACCAGATCCGACTTCCACACGGTGTTGTAGCGCCTCTTGTACATCCGCATAATTCGCCGCCGGTGTGCTTTTGTTCTCGCCGCGTCTATCGACGACGCACATGCCACGTGTAAGTTCGCCAGTCCTAACGTGATCGTCCATTAACTCTGTTGATATACGCGAGATAGGATAGGGCATGACATACCGTTCCATCTCAAACCGGCGCCGGCGTATGGTCCACCCGGGAGCGGCCCCCTCCAATCCAGGCGGGTGCGTGATTGCCGCCCAAACTGCGGCAATGTCGTGGAGCTCCATTCCATCTAGGCCAAACCCACGCATGACACGGCGGGTGCGTCGAAAGAACGCGCTAGAAAAGTGCGTGAGCGGCGTCTTGCCCGCGAGTACAGACGGTACATCTTCTGCGAAGGTAGGGTCGACGTATTTAGAATAGGCAGAAAAGGGGAGTGTGTGTGGGCAAGTGATGTCCAGAGGGAGTAGGAGCACGCGCTCAAGTGGCAGACGTGTAGTCGCAGATGTGAGTACCTCGGCGACTGCGAACGGGTCTGCAAAAAAATTGACTGTACAGAAGCATATAGAAGTATCAGTAAACCGAAATCAGAGGGAAAAGGGCGCACATTCGGCAGAAGTAGTGACATTCCCGGGTACGTCGATCGCACCACCCATAATCACGATTCGACCGATGCGCTCGCGCACTAACGTGCCATCTAAGCGCAACATGCGGGCGAGGTTCGTCAGCGGGCCCAACGCGATATACGTCACCGAGCGCGGCGGGTTGTCACGTAGGAGGTCGAGCGCGACTTGGTGGCCAGGACGGTCGCTCAGCTCGAGCTGTGGATGAACGCCTACGGAAAACAAGTCTGGCGGAAGATTAAATTCCGGGTGCGAGTGAGTTATCTCTCCCAAGCCGTCCCTTGTACATGTCAGTTGCGTAGACCTCATTGAAGGTGGATATATACCTACTGGCCATGAATGTAGGCGGCATCATGTAGTTCCCCGCTGAGAGGTCCCGCAGCACCTCTGACAACGAAAGGCTTCCGGGTGGGGGAGTAATTCGGGAAGAGGTTGCGCTCCTCCGGGTGTTGCTCGATATGCCGACCGACCGCTTGATATATTTTGAAGATATTGAGGCTGAGAAGGTGTGAGCAGTCCCGAGACAAGTAAAAATTATAAAGCGCACTAGGAGGCCTCCAAGTCCGTGTTCCCTACGGTCGGACATATGATGACCAGACGGTATGGATGCTAGGTGCAGGGCGTACCAAAGGACACCACAAATGCGAGGATCTCTATTTCCGGAGATGCGATGGCCAACAAACTATGACTCCAGTCAATAAATACAGTTCTTTGGGCAGATAATGAAGGACGACATTGCCAGCGCATCATCCACACCGGGATCGGTGTCAACTGTGGGGAACGATCTTGAGTATCAAGCGAAGCAACTTATGGTGGAGGTGCGAACTGATGACAGGTACTCTACCCGAATCGCTTGACATTCCTACGGTCCTTTGGAATGATTTAGATGTCTAGATGTTGCCAGTGAGGTATTGGTGGAGAGGATCCTGCAGCCAGCGCATAAGCTAGGTCTCCCTCCCTTCGGGCCGTTTTATATCCTCGCCCTCGCGCAAGAACAACGGCGGGACCGCGGGGAGTTGAACCATGGTCGGTTTGTCCCACACTAGGCCCCGCGTATACCACGGGGAACACCACCTCACGCATACCCAGAAGATATCCTCCTCACGTTGCCCTCCCACATACCTACTAGGGGACCACCCGCGCCCCACGCAGAGGGAAGTTGAACCCGAAGATCATCTGAAAAAAAAAGAGAAACATTCCATATGGCGTTACGCAACTGCGCATTAAACGGAGAACCATCAACCATGTGATACGACGAGCAAGGGAAGTGTACTGTATGCACCACTGGCCTCGGGGTATTCCGAGTAACTGTACAGTTGGTGTAACTGTGGCTGTTACAATCACGTAGGCGCTGGAGACAAGGCGAACGCAGCGTCGAGCGATAACGATAACGACAATGGCCGAATCTTTGCTTTGCGATTCCTTGGTTCTCTCACTGGTCACTCGAACTGGGTCACTGCCATTGCAACCTTTTCAGAAACCCCAGATGTCATCCCTGTTCCTGCATTATGCGATGGTCACGGTGAGGGACCCGAGCTGGAGTAGTAGGTCACTATCAAGGAAGCCATGGGCCAATGACCATGTACGCACGAGTTTGAGAACATTGGGCGGTGTTCCACGTCTTTTGCAGCGGCAATACTGGATTGAAGAATGTTTTGGGGTGTTGGATGGAGCGTAAAGTTAGAGCGTCTATGTAGCCACGCCGCCTTGTCCACAGTCCACCACATGATGCTGCCTAGCAGGGCCGTGTCAGCCTGGGGAAAACTCAACCCGGGATATGGGACACAAATAAAATATTCTCGGGCACGGGTAGTCTCAAGAGCCTGGTGGGTTTATTGCCGCTATGTTTGTCTCAACTTCAAGTTCGTATATGTGGAACATAAATTCGGATTCAAAAAAATAGGTTCAGTGGTCGCATTTTGGCCATAGCTGGGTTGCTCGGCTAGCTCGGGGTGAGGCCCTGAATCCCAACACTGCACGCACAAGTTCGATCAGGCCGCCAAAGACCCCCGCCTACGCTGTTTCGTGAATGTGCAGGTTGGACCTCCCAACCATCCCCCATGCTCTCCCCATATCCATATTCTCCTTCCCTGACACCTCTCCATTGGCTGCGCCGTCCTCACGCTGCACGCTACCTCCTTTCGACCGCGTCATCCCCACGCTCTCGCCCGTCCACTGGTACATCCAGCACCCGTCACAGTCCGCGCCCTTATCGTTACACAATACGGAGCACGTCTATCACCGGCTAGGACGTCCTCTGCTGCCGTGCGCCTCGTCCCTATCATCGGTCGGCGCGGGCCTCTGTAAGCGAGCTCCGCATGCTCACAGCCCTCGACGGCATGTCCATGCTCCCTCTCTCCTCGGCCGACCCATGCTGACTCAGATCACACTCGCCAGCAATACCGTCCCCTGAAGCTCATGCAGCAGCGCGGCATTTCCCACGCGCCGGACCCTGATCCCTCACGCACCAAGTCCTGGTCGCTCGCCCACGGTCCTCGCCACCGCGCCGGACCGTCACCGCCAGCGGCTTACACTGACGCTCGCGTACACCGCGCTCGACGCGTTAGCGCGCGCCGTTCAGACAAGCGTGACGTCCGTCTATCACACTGACCTCGTGGTGGCCGCGCTTGGACACCACGCGGACCTCGTCGCGGGGTACGTCAATCTTGCGCTTGGCCACCTGCGTAATTCTCGACACGTTCCCGTTGATCAAGTTTGGAGCGCGGGGCGCTGAGGCGGAGATAGATGGAGGCGGGGAACCAGGACCTCGAGGCGTACAGAAGTAGGCCGTCGCCGACGCTCGAGATGCGGGACGTTCCCGCGACATCGTCTGCAGGGCCGGAAACTGCGCGCGCCGCAAAGGTACGAGACCAGCCATTACCGAACCTCCTTGCTTTTGTGCGGCATTTTCGATTTCCAGGCGATGGAGGCGATGCTGGCGGGTGGTGAGCCAACGGGACATCGCACCTCGCAGCTGCCACGCTTCTCGCACTGCATGCACGTCGCGCGGCGCCGCCACCGGCACAGGACGGAGGAACAGGACCCCGCTGACTGCCGCTGGCGCTCGCTCCCAACCAGGGCCCGGGCCAGGAGCACTGGTGATGCGGCTCTTCCGGGTTAGGCACGTGATGCAATCATGTCTGTAAGAGTCTGTTTATCACCGTCACTTTGCTTTGTACCTCACCTTTATTCTCTACATACTACGGGGCTGTGCGACTCTCACGCTGCACGCATATCTAGCACCTGGACGTGTGAGCGCACTCTTCCTCAATATCTGTACACTTTCGGTAGCTTGAAGCTTGATCTCTCTCAAAAGACAACGTCATGCATCATGATTCGTGATGACCTCAACGACCCTGATCTCGAAGCTGATATCCTCCGTCAGCCTGAGCCACGCCGCGGAGCTTGCTTCGAAGCTCGATTGCCGGGTCTCAGCCCAGCTCGAGCCAACGATTGGTGACTCTAAGGAAGGTCAGCTGTTAATGGCACCTGGTTAGATCTAACCACCGAGACTAATACAGAGCTGTCCAGCCGGCCATACTGCCTCGATCTCGCCTTGATGAGCTTTTATCCAACATGTTACATTATAATTCAGATCGGCTAAAGACTACAGATAGTATTAATACAAGTAGCCCAACTGTGTCCATGTACGGAAGTAGACAGGTCGATTCGGGTTTCATATTCGCCAGCAACCCATATATTGCTTGGGCAGTGAAGATGTGACCTATGTATTAGAGGGATCCACGCTAAGAGTTCACCACCACTACCACATATCCATCCCTCGTCGTTGATAAAGGAGTGGTCGGTGAAGTCGACATGTCTTGTAGTTGCCGTATTTCCTGCCGTAGAATCTAACGCGCGAATTGATCCGCGTTCTGATGAGGTGATGCGCTGGTCATCTGGGAAGGATGCCGCAGACTCGACCGAATCCATATGTCCAGTAAGTGCGCCTGCCGCCGTTCCTCCGGTCGAGACGTCCCACATACGAATTGTTCGGTCGTAAGAACCTGAGACGATGCGCTGGCCATCTGGTGAGAATTCTACAGATGTAACACGATTCACGTGTCCAATAAACGGGCCCGCCACTGTCTCTCCCGTAATGGCATTCCACACACGAATTGTTCGGTCGCGTGAACCTGAGGCGATGCGCTGGCCATCTGGCGAGAAAGCCACAGCCCAGACAGAATCCATGTGTCCGCTAAACGGACCTGCCTCTGTCTCTCCCGTCGTAGCGTTCCACACACGAATTGTTCGATCGGCCGAGCCTGAGACGATGCGTAGGCCATTTGGGGAGAATGCCACAGAACGGATCACATCCGAGTGTCCAGCAAATGGACCTGCTGCTGTCTCCCCTGTCGTGGCGTTCCACACACGAATTGTTCCATCGACCGAGCATGAGACGATGCGCAGGCCATCTGGCGAGAACGCCACAGAAAAGACCATACCCGTGTGTCTAGTGAGGGGGGCTGCCGCTGTCTCCCCTGTCGTAGCGTTCCACACACGAATTGTTCGGTCGCGTGAACCTGAGGCGATGCGCTGGCCATCTGGCGAGAAAGCCACAGCCAAGACATAATCCATGTGTCCGCTAAACGGACCTGCCTCTGTCTCTCCCGTCGTAGCGTTCCACACACGAATTGTTCGATCGGCCGAGCCTGAGACGATGCGTAGGCCATTTGGGGAGAATGCCACAGAAATGACCGCATCCGTGTGTTCAGTGAAGGGGTCTGCCTCTGTCTCTCCTGTTGTGGCGTTCCACACACAAATTGTCTGATCCCACGAGCCTGAGACGACGCGCAGACCATCTGGCGAGAATGCCACAGACAAAATCGGGGCTGTGTGTCCAGTGAATGGGCTCTCTGCTGTCTCTCTCGTAGTGGCATTCCACACACAAATTGTTCGATCTTTCGAGCCTGATATGATCCGCTGTCCATCTGTCGAGAACACCACAGAATTGACCCTATCCGTGTGTCCAGTGATGGGGCCTGCCGCTGTCTCCCCTGTCATAGCGTTCCACACACGAATTGTTCTGTCGATAGAGCTTGAGACGATGCATTGGCCATCTGGCGAGAATGCCGTGGACAAGACCGAATCCATGTGTCCGCTAAACGGACCTGCCTCTGTCTCCCCCGTCGTAGCGTTCCACACACGAATTGTGTTATCGTCCGAGCCTGAGACGATGCGTAGGCCATTTGGGGAGAATGCCACAGAACGGATCACATCCGAGTGTCCAGTAAATGGACCTGCCGCTGTCTCCCCTGTCGTGGCGTTCCACACACGAATTGTTTCATCGTCCGAGCCTGAGACGATGCGTTCGCCATCTGGGGAGAACGCCACGGACCTGACCCAATCCGCGTGACCAGTAAATGACCCCGCCTCTGTCTCTCCCGTGGTGGCGTTCCACAGACGAATCGTTAGATCGGCCGAGCTTGAGACGATGCGTTGGCCATCGGGCGAGAATGCCGCGGACAAGACCTCACCCGCGTGACCAGTCAATGGGCCTGCTTCTGTCTCTCCCGTGGTGGCGTTCCATACACGAATTGTTCGATCGGCCGACCCTGAGACAATGCGCTGGCCATCTGGCGAGAATGCCACAGACAAGACCCAACCTGTGTGACCAGTAAAAGGTCCCGCCTCCGTCTCTCCTGTCGTGGCGTTCCACACACAAATTGTCCCATCTTTCGAGCCTGAGACGACGCGCTGGCCATCTCGTGAGACTGCAACGGAATAGACTTCGTCCTCAACGGTTATTGCCAACTCTAACGATGGCCAATGAGACAATCGCCCACGTTCCAAACGTAAGATTCGAGGAAATGAACTGGAATAATGTGCAGAGGCAAAGGAACCAGTCGGCGCAAATGGTAGAGCGGAAAGGTATATGTGTGGTGCGCTCTTCGCTATGGCCCCCTTGAAATACCGTACGAACACGGAGGTATCGTTGACAAATGATCCCATTGTCTCTAGCTCCATCCGAGGGACCTGCCGCGATCGCGGTTGTTAGTATATCGCCTTCTTCACCAAATAGACAGTTGATTTATACTCACATCTTGACCGGACGCCAACCACTTTGCCAACCACACCTTCAGAGCCGAGCACGCCGCCAAAGCGAGACCCACACAATTCGTCAAGCTAAGGGCCTCCAACCAAAACAGAAGTTTCTTCTCGAAGAAATCTCGAAGTTTTCCAAACAGATCGGTTTCGAAACTAATATGTTCCAAATGATCGTCCCAGAAACGACACGCATATGACAGAGCGGGTGGGATGTGCTTATCAACGCGAGAGGGAAGGTCTGGCACGTCCTTGTTCGCCAGATATGATGTTTCGAGATCACAAATGTTGAATTTGAGGTCCTTGAGCAGTAGATTGAGACATGAATGGGTCAATTGACGGTGAGCATCACGAAGGTCGACAAAAAAATCGCCGCTCTTCTCTTTATTTGTAAGGAAATCGCGGAATGATGTGTGGAGAGGAATGATGGGAAGATTTTTATCGGATGAATTGACATTGCTCAACAACGAGCCAAGGCGACGGAGCAATACAACAACGGCATCGCCATCGTTGTCGTTGTCGTCATTGTCGTCACCCTCGTCATCGTCACCGTAGTTGTCGTCATCGTTGTCGTTGTCGTCGTTGTCGTTGTCGTCGTTGTCATTGTCGTTGTCGTCGTCGTCGTCGTCTTCGCTGTCAGCGTGTCGTTGCAGAGTGGTCAGGGAACGGATGCTGAGTGGTTCAATTGAAGTGATCAACTGTCCAACGACAGAGCGGAACAGAAGCCGAGTTCCTGGGGCTGTAAAGTATCCTTCAAGGACGTCTTTGTATAGCTCGTCCAAAGGATCAAGCAAAGGACCTTGTCCACCGAGTTTTGCCGAGCGTTTTGCCGAGCGCTTTAGAAGATGGTCTATAACCTTTTCCCTGTCAAAAACAAAGCGCTCGGGAGGCTCTAGGATGAATCGACTGGCAACCGCGGCCCACTGAAACACTCCCTCGGCCTTTCTTGCTAATGCAGAGCAATGACGTCTGAGCTGGTTCGAACGAAGCCTCTCCCGAAGAAAGGTAAGAATGTCGTCATGCGTTTTAGCAGCCAGCTCCGAGTCCTTCATGTGTTTGATCTCGACTGATTGCGCTCCAACGAGCGCAGACTCGATGCCGTCCTCTGGTCTCGAAGTGATAAGCACGCGGAAGTTCGACGGCAGTTTGATGACGTTTTCAGCGAGAAACGTGTGTAATCCCGTTCTACCAGTTGCGTCCCCACTCTCGTCCAGGGCATCGATTACGACAAGAATAGGTCCGACGATGTGCAGGCCCTTAAGCGGTTCCAGGATAAGGGATTGAAACAGGGTAGCGTAGTCACGTGTGCCGACTCGAAGAGAGGAGCTGTCCTTGACGACCCTCCCAAGCGCGGCTTTGAACGAAGGATAGCGATCGGAGAGATCGCGAGCGAGGGTCGTGAAGAGGTGATGAGGTTTGGATTGCTCCTTCCGCAAAAAGATAAATGATGACGTAAGACGATGCATGTTGTCGAAGCGACGAGCGATTTCATGCGCAATCGACGACTTTCCCGTGCCTGCTTCGCCGAAAAGAACAAGACAACGCTCGGAAGAGGGATCGTTCACCCAATCGACAATAAAGCCCAGAAAAGCTGTGCGTGTTCCCGGAAGACAACCCTTGGCGGGTGCGAATCGCGAGCCTGTGCCGTATGGAATTTCTCTGATTTTCGCATCTATATCTGTGACAATCCTCAGTTCGATAACCCTCAAAGTATCAGGGCCACGTACCGGCATCCAAGACTTGGTTAGACACCCACTCCAGCTGGGTGACCATCCCGTCAAACTGACTTGAAATCCTGCCGACGTTGGCCGAAATTGTTCCCACGTTGGCCGAAATTGTTCCCACATCGGCCGAAATTATGCCGACATTGGCCGAAATTATTCCCACATCGTCCAGAATTTGAAGTGCAGTGATCTCTGTGGTGATCGTAGCTTCATCCAAGAAAGCATTGTGCAGTTCAAGAAGGGTGGTCCGAAAGTCCTCGATTTTCTTGTCCACTCCGCTGCCGGTATTCTTTAACATTCGCTTCCCTAAAAAACCGCATGTTCACGTCGGCCCACAGGGATGGATAAATATCACGTACAGAAATGGGAATTCTTCGCGTATGATTGGATGAAGTCACAGCAATTACAGACATGCTGCAACATGAGCGCAAGGACTTGCGCCTGCCTGGGAACACGCTCGATAGTTATAGTTTTAAAACGGTCTTTCTGGTTTGCGAAATCAAACGCCTCGTGCATGGCAACAAGTATCGTTCGGATGTTGTCATCGCGTTGAAATTGTTCGAGGAGCGTCTAGCATCCGAACAGACATTACATAAGAATTTCAAAATCCGACAATAGCGCGAACAAATCACCTTGGGAATCGCAAAAAGTAGACTATATGCCATCTTCGCATACGGGTGAAGCTGAGGACCAAAATCAGCTAAGTGAAGGATTGACGAAAAGGACATCGCACGTACTTCTGCAACTGGGCTCACAGTATCCATCACCCATTTAACCCTCTCGAGGACATCGTCCAATCTATTTGAGAGATTAATTGTCGTCATAGCTTCGTCGGCGTCATGGAGAGTATTCTCGGCAGGTGATACAGCGATCGTCAAGTATAGCATGATCGGTTGGATCGACTGCTCAGCCTGAATGTCGTCGTTGGAGAGGGGAAAGGGGACGTCTATACCCGAGATGTTCAGCTACTCGAATAATGAGGATTCTGATAAGGAACGAACTAGTCCGGGATTCAACAGGCATCATTTCATGCGCTCCGATAAGGAGATCTTGAAGTGCTCGCCGCTTCTCGTAAAGGCGTAATACAAGACGAGAAGACGGTTGTACGATGCTGAACAGAACTCTCAGCCGCAAAAGAGGGTAAGAGAGGTATGCCTTACAAGGCATCAAGGTCTTCATCCCACTCCGCCATCGATTCCTTAGTCGGAACGCTTGATGTCTTATTTGTTGTCGTTGTCGTTTGACTAGTTACGGTAACGTAGAACTTTGTGCGACTCTTGGTATGGGGGATATTGTGCGCTCTGAGGACTAATAAACGATATCAAACGCTTATCGGGGGATCAACGAGTCAGGATTCGAGTACATACCAGTCACTTGAACACGTAGCTGGGATGGGCTTTCCTGCGATTCGGCGATTTGAGGTCTATCCGAGGTCGGTTCTTGACCGAGTATCAGAACACAAGAGGAGATTGACGCACCCTGTTCCTGCATTTTGCGATGGTGAGGGACCCGAGCTGGAGTAGTAGGTGACTATCAAGAAAGCCATGAGCCAATGACCATGTACGCACGAGTTCGAGGACATTGGGAGGTGTTCCACATCTTTTGCAGTGGCCATACTGGATTGAAGAATGTTTTGGGGGGGGATAGAGCGTAAAGTTAGAGCGTCTATGTAGCCACGCCGCTTTGTTCACATGATGCTGCCTAGTAGGGCGATGTCAACGGTCAACCTAGGGGAAACTCAACCCGAGATATCGGACACAAATCACCTTGCAAATCACTACAAAAATGCTCGGGTTCTCAAGAGCTCAGTGGGTTTATTGCTCCTATGTTTATCTCAACTTCGTATGTGTGGAACATAAATCCGGATTCAAAAATTAACTTCAGTGGTCGCATGAGTTGCTGTAGGTCGGGGCGTCATTATTAAATGACACCCCGAGCTACAACAACTCAGCTATGGCCCTGGTCCTGACAGTGTTGTATACACAACAAGTCAGGACGTCGGCAGGAGAACCGTGACGGACCGGAGTGTGTGAAGTTCGCTTATCATAGAACTGATCTTCTGACTTACAGTAATCGAACACGGTCGCGTTCAGTGGTCGATAGGTGACCGGTGACTCCTCGGAGGCCCTGAATTGGCCTGAGTCCCAACAGCACGCACAAGTTCGATCAGGCCGCCAATGACCCTCGCCTACGCTTTTTCGGGAATCTGCAGGTTGGGCCGCAGACCCCTCCAACCATCCTACACGCTCTCCCTATATCCCATCTTCCCTAAAGTCGCACTACACCCCGCCCTGCCTTCCGACCGTGTCATCCCTACGCTCTTGCCCGTCCAGTGGTACACGCAGCACCCGTCGCGTCGCGTCCCCCCACCGCTACATGAGACGGAGCTCCATCATCGGCCAGGGACGCATCGCGCTCGACGTCGCGCGCATGCTGCTTACCCCTCCCGTAGTCCTCGCAAAGTACGATGTCCCCGTGCCCGTGCTCGACGTCCTGCGCCTCTCCGCCGTGCGCCGCGCCTCCATCACCGACCGACGCGGGCCACTGCAGGTAGCATTTACCACCAAGGAACTGCGCAAGCTCAGCCCTCGACGGCATGTCCATACTCCCCCTCGCGCCGGAGCTCCTCGGCCCACCCGCATCCGACGCAAAGCTCACCCGCCAGCAATCCCGCCTCCTGCAGCTCCTGCAACAGCAAAAGCAGCGCATCTCATCTGAACCTGGCCCCTCGCGCAACAAGACCTGGTCGCTCGACTTCTTCCGTTCACCCACGTCCCTCTCCACCGCGTCCGGCAGCCAGCAGTTCGCATTGACGCTCGCGCACACCGCGCTCGACGCGTCCGCGCGCGCCGTCCCGACCGTCGTGACCGCGCTAGGGCACCACGCTGACCCCGCCGCGGCGTACGTCGGTCCCGGGCTCGGCCACCTGCGCACCGGGCGCAGGAGGCGGGTGCTGGACGCCGAGGGGCGCTCGTTGCAGCGCGTCTATGGGTCCGGGTGGGCGGCGACGGGAGCGCGCGGCGTGCTCGCGTCGATGATGCTCGACGCGTACGGCGTCGCGGACTCGATCCTAGCGGACTGCCACTACGACGCCTACGCCGACGCGCGTGAAGCGCCCGCTGCCGAGAATTCGGAGGACGCGCTCGTTGCGGACGACACGGTTGGTCTGGAGACCGTGCGGTGGGGGTCGAGGAGGGCGTGCGGGCAAGACGCATCTTGCAATACGACCAGTGGAAGGAGATCGACCCGGAGGAAGTGCGACGCGGCGCGGAGTTGGACAAGGAACTTGAGAGGATGGGTTGGGAGGAGATACATAATTTATTAACGAGCACAGGAGCGTGGCAGAGTCAGTCATGGTGTGTCACTGTTCTGTACGACCTCGAGACTGACCAACACTGATTGACAGGCGTGTTTTGGCATCACATCTCTATTTGGTCGTACCTTTACGTGACAACAAGGAGGGACGATTGCGTCTTTTCTGCGCACCCACGGACGAAAGCTTGGTAACTTACTGTCGAGATTATTCAGGAGTTCGCGCAATCACAGGGGAACCGCTGACTGATTTACCCCACCTTTCCTCCCGTTTCGTTCGGATGTGAATAGCGCCAGCGCGCACATCGTAACCCTACCGTTCACTTGACTCATTGCGCGCGAAACTCGCGGAGAATCCGTATGATCTCGATGCATATTTCCAAATTAGCTGGGCGACGGATGAGCTGAACGGCAAAGTGGATAACGATCTCTACCCAGAATGGAACCCAACGAAGGTTATCGATACCGCTGCGCCGAGGTAAACGATCGTGGTGGGAGACGTCTTGTATTGCATGTATAAACTAGATAAACAAATCAGATAACTATGTTTATTTCGGCCTGTGCACATAGACAATAAAGTATGGTCCCGTCAGAGTACTTGATAACAGCATTCAAAATAGCTCACTGACCCCCATTACACGAGCAACTGATCTGTGGCAAGACTCTCTTTAGTAACCTCGACATTCCAAACCCGCTTTAGAAGAAACTGTAGGAGCGTTTCTGGCCCCGGCGTGCTTTCAACCACGGGAACTCCGCCGGGTTCGTCCTTCTTACGTCGCAGCGGCGGCTCATCCTCAACGTCGACAGGCGCGGGAACGACCATGGAGCCAAGAACGTCACCGTCAGCAGATTCGGCTTCCACACGGTGTTGTAGCGCCTCTTGTATATGCGCATAATTCGCCGCCGGTGTGCTTTTGTTCTCGCCGCGTCTATCGACGACGCACATTCCACGTGTACGTTCGCCAGTCCTAACGTGATCGTCCATTAACTCTGTTGATATACGCGAGATAGGGCATAATATACCGTTCCATCTCGAACCGGCGCCGGCGTACGGTCCACCCGGGAGCGGCCCCCTCCAATCCAGGCGGGTGCGTGATTGCGGCCCAAACTGCGGCAATGTCGTGGAGCTTCATTCCATCTTGGCCATACGCACGCATGACACGGCGGGTACGTCGAAGGAACGCGCTAGAAAAGTGCGTGAGCGGCGTCTTGCCCGCGAGTACAGACGGTGTATCTTCTGCGAAGGTAGGGTCGACGTATTTAGAATAGGCAGAAAAGGGGAGTGTGTGTGGGCAAGTGATGTCCAGAGGGAGTAGGAGCACGCGCTCAAGTGGCAGACGTGTAGTCGCGGATGTGAGTACCTCGGCGACTGCGAACGGGTCTGCAAAAAATTGACTGTACAGAAGCATATAGGAGTATCAGTAAACTGAAATCAGAGGGAAAAGGGCGCACATTCGGCAGAAGTAGTGACATTCCCGGGTACGTCGATCGCACCACCCATAATCACGACTCGACCGATCCGCTCGCACACTAAGGTGCCATCTAAGCGCAACATGCGGGCGAGGTTCGTCAGCGGGCCTAACGCGATATACGTCACAGAGCGCGGCGGTTGTCACGTAGGAGGTCGAGCGCGACCTGGTGGCCAGGACGGTCGCTCAGCTCGAGCTGTGGATGAACGCCTACGGAAAAACAAGTCCGGCGGAAGATTAAATTCCGGGTGCGAGTGAGTTATCTCTCCCAAGCCGTCGCTTGTCTATCTCAGTTGCGTGGACCTCATTGAGGGTGGATATATGCGTACCGGCCATGAAAGTAGGTGGCATTATGCAGTTCCCCGCTGAGAGGTCCCGTAGCACCTCTGACAACGAAAGGCTTTCGGGTTGGGGAGTAATTCGGGAAGATGTTGCGCTCCTCCGGGTGTTGCTCGATATGCCGGCCGACCGCTTGATATAATTTGAAGATATTGAGGCTGAGAAGGTGTGAGTAGTCCCGAGACAAGTACAAAGTATAAGGCGCACTAGGAGGCCTCCAAGTCCGTGTTCCCTACGGTCGGACATATCGTGACTAAACGGTATGGATGCTAGGCGCAGGGCGTACCAAAGGACACCACAAATGCGAGGATCTCTATTTCCGGAGATGCAATGGCCAACAAACTATGACTCCAGTCAATAAATGCAGTTCTTTGAGCAGAAAATGAAGGACGACATTGCAAGTGCGTCATCTACACCGGGATCGGTGTCAACTGTGGGGAACGATCTTGAGTATCAAGTGAAGCAACTTATGGTGGAGGTGCGAACTGATGACAGGTGTTCTACTCGGATCGCTTGACATTTCTACAGTGCTTTAGAACTTGAATGATTTTAGATGTCTAGATGTTGCCAGCGGGGTATTGGTAGAGATAATCGATAGATGATCCGCAGCCAGCGGATAAGCTTGAGCGGGTCTCCCTTGCTTCGGGCCGTTTCCCGATATCTTTGACCCTCGCGGCAAGAACACACCATGGTCTTGACCATGGTATTGTAGGTTACGCCCCCCGCGTAGTATACTTCACGCATACCCAGAGGATATCCTCCTCAAACCTACCTTGAGGGCGTTGCCCTCCCACATATCTACTAGGGGACCACCCGTGCCCCACGCAGAATCCCTAGGGAAGTTGAGCCCGGATATGCGTCTGAAGAAGAAAAAACCGTTACATAAACGTCGTCAAAAGCACCCAGAAATGCCCTTGAGAAGAGGGACTGCGACCTACCATTTAACTGGATAAATCGAAGCGCGGTTTTTTAGTGGGTAATAGATTCTGACCGAAGTTAGCATTTGAGCTTTGAGTCTCACACTATGTGTGCGCAAAGGCATTTTTTCCCTGTATTCGAGCCTTGGACAAGGATCGCATTAGTAACCTAGTTACCTTGCTAGTTACTATCTTTTGCTATTTAATACATCGCTTGTCCAAAAAAAAGAAAACACCCCATGGCGTTACGCAACTGCGCAGCCATTGAACGGAGAACCATGTGATACGATGAGCAAGGGAAAGTGTGTGCACCACTGGAACTCTGTTGCCTTCGGGGTATTCCGAGTAACTGTACAGTTGGGTAACTGTGGCTGTCACAATCACGTAGACGCTTGGAGACAAGGCGAACGCAGCGTCGAGCGATAACGATAACGACAATGGCCGAATCTTTGCGATTCCTTGGTTCTCTCAGTGGTCACTCGAACTGGGTCACTGCCGTTGCAACCTCTTCAGAAACCCCAGATGTCATCTTGACTGCCTCTCGAGGTACTACACCCAACCATTTTTCTCCAAATACTTTTACATTTTCGCTTAACTTCTCATAGACAAGACTATTATCGTATGGCAACTCACCCGCGACGAGGATTCATACGGGTACCCTAAACGTATCCTCCATGGCCATAATCATTTTGTCTCTGACGTCGTCATCTCCTCTGACGGCCAGTTCGCCCTCTCTTCCTCTTGGGATCACACGCTCCGCCTTTGGGACCTCAACACCGGCCTCACCACCCGCAGATTTGTTGGCCACACATCTGATGTCCTTTCCGTCAGCTTCAGTGCTGACAACAGGCAAATCGTTTCTGGTTCACGCGACAGGACCATCAAGCTCTGGAACACCCTCGGGGAGTGCAAGTACGACATCAAGGAAGATGGCCACACCGAATGGTGCGTTGCAATGTTTTCCCTCCACCAGCGGCTTCTTGATAGTCTCCGTAGGGTATCTTGCGTACGCTTCAGCCCCAATGTGATGAACCCTGTCATCGTCTCGTGCGGTTGGGATAAAGTTGTAAAGGTGTGTTTTTTTCTAACTTCGACTTTTCATTCTCCTATCCCTAGGTGTGATGTTATAATATATATTTGCTACTTCAGAGGGCTACGACCCGATGAGACTATAATATATCACCAAGATCTCTGACCTTCCTCTCATAAATACTCAATTTATTTACCTCCCACTCACCTCACTGCACAGGTCTGGGAACTCTCAAAATTCAAGCTAAAGACCAACCATTACGGCCACACGGGTTACATCAACACCATTTCCGTCTCTCCAGATGGCTCGCTCGCGGCTTCAGGAGGCAAGGACGGTATCACAATGCTCTGGGACCTCAATGAGGGAAAGCACCTCTATTCG